>JABFQB010000480.1:0-10308 GCA_022817105.1 Pseudanteris insignis
CAGCGATACTTAATGCAGTTTTCTCTCGAAGTCGTAGCTTCGCGGTAAAAGAAAACACGAGGCAGTAAAGTGTTGAAGGGGATGAGAAAAGGATGGCGTGGAGGGGTTGGATATTGGCATTGCTACCGCAGCTCTTATTCATGTTCTTTTCGGGGTCACATTTAATCGAATAGATTGTTTTCCGATCCTCTTTTGCCTGGCAGCTTCCGCTATTTACGATACCATTGCTGGACGGGGTAGGTTACGAACAACGGCTGAAATGTTCTCCAGGTTCCGGAGCACGCTGCATGGTTTTCTGGCCTACGAGCGAACGGGCGACCAACGTGACAAGACGTTCGCGTCATTATTTTATCGTTCGTGCTTTCTTTTCATTATGATACGGCAACGAGAGTTACGGCGAACTGAGAGTATGACCCAAATTAAAAGAGAATAAACTGGCGGTTGCACGAAGTTATTTCAAACGTTATGCAATATCATTTTACGTGTTTTTAAAACTGTTTCAATTTGGTGCAATCACTTTGCAGTTGTATTGTAATGCCGGGATACGAATTCATGATAACGTCGTATGGTGCAGTTCATTTCACGGACTGTTTTCTATTCACTTAACTTGACAAACAAAAGTTTCGCACTAATATTAGCTTTCTCGCGATTTAATAGTGATAATACACGTGATATGTACATCAATGAATAAAAATGAAACAACGAAACGAAAATAAGAATTCAACGATAAACATTTTTTCTTTTATATTTATACACTAAATAATTATTTATAATCAAAATTATTTTCAAAACTACTGAAAGAGTATGAATTTTTAATATGTTTAAAATACTGCGAGTAACAAAAAGTTAATTTTAGATAATTTCAATGTAAATGTTTTTAAGGTAGTTACGAAACTAGTGAAAATTGTGTATATTTAAATAAAGTATTCTAAGTACATGATATAATAATTTAATTTTCATACTTTAATTCATTATGCAAGATTACAATAAGCGTTATGGTTAGTATATAAACAGAAATGTTGTTAACATGTAGAGCAATTTTAAACAATATGCAAATTTGAACACTGAATAAAACAGGTGTATTTATGTACACTAAAATGTTGCTTTTCGAAACAAGTCACATACATTTAAGTTTACATTACACGCACTTATTATTATTATGTACGATTATTTAGTTAATTTAATTGAACGTAAAATGGATTTTTGTGTGATTCTTAACTAAGAAGAATAAAATAATTAATAATTATGTCTAATGTACCAATCTGTAAAATCTGACCATTGTGCTGCCAAACTCATTGTATAAATTTTGGACCGTAACCAAAGTTTGATGTCTAGAAGTTTCCGTTGCACGAAATACGACTTAACATCTAATAAACATCAGATTATGAAAATATAAACAATCGTGGAAGAATAATAAATTGGGCTGTGGTCACCATTCGAAGTAACCAGCGTAGGTTCTGATTAATTAATAATTAATGGAAAACTTGGCGGAGCCGAAACTTAGCAGCCAGCGCATGTTCACGAGATTCGACAAAGTTTAGTACGTGCCGGTGTAAAAATTCAAAAGTCGTATAACCGCAACTCGTCGACGACTCAAAATTTAGTATAAAATAATAAAGGTATGAAGTTTGATATCGGAACGAGATCGTAAATTCTAATACCGGAATTTTAATTATTTACCCGGCCGTGCAACGACAATCCGTGACGGCAAAACTTGATCGATTCGCGTCCAACGTCATACCGCGCTGACGAATCATACTTTGAATTTTACATTCATTCGAGACTGCATCTAGTTTTCAAATAAGTAAGACACGTTAAAGTGCGCTACGCGCGTTTCAATATAAACTTCCTAACAACTTTATACCACGAGTTCTTTACATGAACGAAATATTTATTTCGATTACTTTTTTCTCACAATGGGTGTAGTCGATTGAGATTGTGAGCGCGAGCATCTGAATTGTGCCACGAAGTCGCGTTTCTACACTGATCAACAGTTTAACGTAATTTTTTTCCAACAACTCGCTGCGCCGGGATACGAAGAGAAAACTATTTGAAGTTAGAAAATACAAATAAATAGACACGTGTATGATAGCATCGTTTCTCGAGCGTTCGTGATTGTTGTGAATAACGTGCTGTACATAATTGCATTCCCGACTCTGGTTTATACGATAAAATTTCAACTACGCGACAATACTGTTTGTATTTATAATTTCTCTAGTATTATTAATTTCCAACCTAATTGTGTTAAGCTGTTTAAAGCCTATTGTTGTTATTTAAATTATTCAGAGCTATGAACCTTCAGCAAACGTGAAGACCCCTAAAAGCTTGCAGGACTTTGCGTGAAGCAGAATACCACACGTCGGATTTCATTTACGAAAATTAAATGTTTATTGTTCATGTTTATATAATTTTGTATTCGTGAAATATAACTTGCAATTGCTATTTATTCTCAAGGTTAAAAACATTGATGTCAATATTTTTCCATAAAAAATTATATAACTTAAAAAAACTTAAAAAAAAATTATAGAATTTAATTAATTTTTTTTTTAAATTTTTTTTTAATGCACTTAAAAATATTAAAACACAGAAAAATTTACTGATAACGACGATTTATGTATATATTTCATACTAATTATAACATAATCAGTGTACTATATTTTAATTACATAATTTTATGAATTAATTTATTGTTAACTACAGTTTAATTTTGATCAAAACTGTACTCTAAATTGTAAGCAGAATTGCGATACGATATTGTTGTAGCAACATTTTAGATTTTATTCTTTACATTATGTTGTTCTTAGTTTTTATTTTTATAAGATTATAAAAAGGTAATTTTAAAAAACTATATTCTTCTGTTTATCTTTTCAACAAATTGATTTTGACAAATACCTTCAAAATTATTTACGTATACATTCCGAGAAAATACGGAGGAAAAGTTTGTCGACAAATTTACTATATATAATTCGAGTTTAGTCGTATCAAATCAAACAGATATTATTATATACATCAAATTAGAAACGGTGAATAATTAAACATAGATAAAAATCTTATATTTAAAAATTATAATTCTAGAACAATAATCTATTCGCAAACAAAAAAAGTTTAAGTAAATTTTGCTTAACTGGATAATAAATGTAGAACAAAACTTAAGTTCAAGCAAAAATTGTCAAATTGTGTAGCTGAATTTTGTCGTATATTACCGATTTGACAAAAATTATTATATATTTCACTGTAAAAATATTTTTCTCATCTTAAATCGATTCTACTCAACATAAATGACAGATTTTAAATTATTACTAATAATAATTGGAAATTCGTTTATTGCAAGTTGAATCTTCGAGGAAGTAGAATTCATCTTGGTGTTCGGTTCATTATCTACACAGAAATATAATTAAAAATATATGCAGTATATATTTTTTATCTTTATAATACGTTCATATATATAAAAATATGTGCAATTTATATCTAATATACGATGAAAATGTATTTTTAAATTAATATATTTTCTTTAGAGCGGGTACTCAAAAAACATTTTTCCACGCGTAGGAATACTACTTTGTATTAAAGAATAGTGTTCGCGCGTTTTTAAAATTTATTTTTTACCAACAATACTCAATTTTTAAAACGCGCACACACTATTCTTCGCCAGTTTTTCATAACGCGTCACAGTTTTTAATCTAATTTATCTTCCGACAAACATAGAATTTCCCTCTAGTTTTTCCTTGCCAAAAAACCAAACGTATAATTTTTATTTTAAAAATTACTAAAGCCAATATGACAGAGCCTTATCCACGACTTGGACTCCACCTTAAGTAAAGAAAACAAAACTTTAAGTTACTAGTTATTGTTGTATTACGCTTCTCGTTTGCGCAATGTGTTAGAAAAGCCAAAACTGCTCAACTGCCGAATAATATTGATAATGAGTAGTGTTGAATGTTGAATCTTTTGATACGCCTCAGTATATTTCGGGGTATGTCGACTCCGATGAAATTACGTATGTTAGAGTTTATGGTGTACAATCTTCAGATGGCGACACCGTACGTCAAATATATAATTAATGGTCGAATCGTGCATCTTAAAACTATTAACATTGTACGCCAAACTTTGACGGTCAAAGTATTCGTATTGATAACAACAACTGAATTCTTGTGGAAATTCATTTCAAAAATAAAATATTTATGAATTCATGTAATTTTGTATGATGTATGAGTATATTATGATTTGTATGTATTAAATATGTTGATTTTTTTTGTACATATGTAAATAATGTTTTTTTCTGTATATATGTATGATTATATAGAAAAACATATTTTTTTTAGAATCATCATTAGATAACAAATTTAAAAAGAAATAATAAAACTGAACGGAAATGAAAGAACATATGCAAACTGCAGGGAAAAGTCGCATTATTTAATATTTTAATTTATATTTTTTTAAAAACGCAATGATGTGGGGCCTATTTATTACTTGAAAAATGACTTCTATTAAAATCCCCTTTATAGAATATTTCGATAAAGATCACAAAAGCTCTACATATTGCATCAATGTAATAAAAGTGAATTAGAAAAAAAAAATTCTAAAAATTATTCTGGAATCATATAACGGTCTGATGAAAAATCAAAAAATAAACTAAAAATTTAAAAATAATGTTCTAATATAATTCTGATATTTTTTGTGTATTCTTTTGAGAGAATACACAAAATAATTTGTACATTTTTACAAAAAAAAATTGTGTATTTTAAATTCATAATATCAGCTTAAAAAGTCGTATTTGTTTATTATTAGCATCGATGTTATTGAAAAAGAAGTATTCTATTCGTACCTCATGCGTTTAAACCATCTAATATGATAGTATGACAAAGATAACTAGTAAAATAAGAATTTTCTTTCTCTGCTTGTGTTGAAATGCGAAATAGAATTACGTATAATTACAATTCAGTGATGGAATCTCTGTTGAAAAAAATTACTTCGTTAAAAATATGAAGTTTGATAAATTATAAAACAACTCGGATAAAATAATAATAATAATAATAATAATAATAATAATAATAATAATAATATTAATACCAGCTAATAAGAAACAGAAAAATATTATAAACATTTCTCTCTCCTTGAAATAGAATTTTCCTCACTCACATGCTTGCTCCTACTCTTACCTGTTCACATCCCCACCAGTGCTTTTCATACTATGTGTGAGTGCAATAGCGGCAAATATGTGTAAAATTTTTTATTTACCGATACTATAATTTTTCTATGTATGCTTGTTAAGTTGTCAGATGGCAGTTTTTTTCGTGCACGCTTGTATGCAGAAGAGGGAGAGTGACCCGTAGATTAAGAAATGAATGAAATTCATTATTCAGTCAAGTTTAATGGATACACTCATTGGATCTTGCGGACTGATCCAGTTACAGTGATTCTCCAGTTAAACAAAGATTTTACTTAAGCAACCTTCTAAAAGTTAGAACAAACAACTTCAAAATCTTACAATAAATATGGTTCTCCAGGACTACCAGGACTTCGTAGGAACGACTGCCATGGTCTGTACAATAGGACACATGTTCACTGGAACGTAAGTCTATAAATTAAACTGCAATTATAATAACGAGAACTTTGATCTCATGATTTTTAATTTAATTACATTGTTTAATACTAGTTACAGAAGCATGACAACAACTTTGTGACATTTTATTTTAATTAAAATTGAATACCATATTTAATAACAAATTTTAAAATTCGATAGCGATAGATATAAAATTACTACATCAAAACACAAAAATTAATAAAAACATTTTTAAATGTATGAAACATTAAATAATTGTATAATTAGAAAGGTTTTTAAATGAATAGTAATATTCTTAAGATTATTTTTCAAAGTAATTAATGTAATACATTCAGATTAGTTTACTTTTACTGAATTAATTTTATACATAAAAATCATAACTGACGCAATATTATGAAAGTAGTATAAAAGGACTGCGAATCATATAATGGTATCAATTAATACTCTCAAGGCCAATAATGTGTGATACTGCACATTCCAACATTCAAAACACGATATAATCATTTCTATTGTATGTTTTACATGAATTTCTAGTAATTATTAATGCACTCTTCAGAATGTATAATTCTACAATATATGATAACTTATCAATATAGCTAATTATTGGAAAATAGTACAATTATATAATATGTTAAGTGCTATTTGATTAATTGTGAAATAATAAAAAACATTTTATATGATTATATAATAATTGGAACTTCCTACTGATATAAAATAGTTTTCAAAATTATTTTAAAAGAATGTAATGTTTAATTTACATAATTTACTTTGATTATGTGTAAGTAATTTTTTATTTTTTTGCAGATTGATATGCAAAGACTTTTATAAAGATGGAACCACTAAAGATTTTAGTCCAGTACCTTTCCTGGGTGGATTAACAATGTAATTGCAAATTAGACTAACAGGATATTTGCATTGCGGGTCATGATAACATAATCAGTGTTTAATTTTCTTTAGTAGAAAAATTGAAACAATATTGAAAATTAGCCACTAGTCAAATAAAGAGTAAAATTGAATTTAAAAGATTGACTGAATACAATCTAGTAATTTCATTATCACATCAATCAAATTTGTAATTATTTTTAGGTGCCTGTTAATGCTGCGTTATGCACTTTTTTTAAATGATTCAACAATGGTTACTGTAAATATATGTGGATTTTTGCTGCATATAATTTATATGCTAGTGTTTATGAAGTATTCTCATGAAAAGGTTGACTATTAATGAAAATTTTAGTTTATTAATACAATTATCTCATTCATTGCCCAATTATTTATTATTCATCATATTCATAATGATATTCACGTTAAACCAGATAGTGAAACACGTTTACTCATCGCTAACATGATCTTTTGAAATATATGGTATGATTTATGAAAATATCATAATTAGCAGCATTAAATTAAAAATAGAATAATGTATAAATTGCTATTCAATTAGTTTAAAAAAAAATAATCACAATTTACAAACTAATAATATAAAAAATGAATAGTCATGCAATTTATTTGTAAAACTTGTTACTAATTACTCAAAGGATTGTAGCGGAAAATAATATACACTGAGAAAACCATATTGTATGGAACACAGTATAATAACACAATTATTGCTCTAACAATATCATATCGTAATTCTACTTACAATTTAAATCATAAGCGTTTCGACCAATGAGGTGACATTATTTGAATTCATTAACCAATCAGAAGCTTAAAAAAACTTCAATTTGTATTGTATAACATTTTCTCAGTGTAGTCTTATTTAATATATTATTATTTGTTCACATTAAGGAAGTTACCATACAACTCTCTAGTCAATATACATTTTAAAATAAATTAAAAAATGTAACAAATGTATAAATTTTACAATATTTAATAATTATATTAATTGTTTAATTTTTTTCATTTAACATGAAACAAAAAAAATATAAAACAATTGTACCTCAGAATAAATAATGTTTATCAAAACTTTAGAAAATTGAAAAATGTTAGATAAAAAATCGATTATTGCCTTCACCATAATAGATACTTTAATGGGGTTTAATCAATTGTTATTTTTTTTTTAATTCCTAGAGATGAATAATTTGTCAAAAGATGAGTATACAAACAAAGTATTTTACCATAGAATATGTAATCAATTGAATTATATTACGTATTATGTGGAGGAAAAACAGGTTACTAGTGATTTTTTTAACTGTTTTCAACAAGAAATTGTTTAATACATAGATAATAGACATAATTTAAGCATCTATCATTTATAAAAAAGTTGAATAATGAGTAATTTATTTATTAAAATTTATTTATTCTGTTTCAAAGGCGAAAGCAATTAGACTGCTGGGAAAATTTGCATTTCTGACTGTGGTTTGCCTTGCTTATGCAGAATATGAAAATAAGGAAAACGTCGAATACCGATTTGGAATGATAGTTACATGCATATCAATTTTACTAATTGCATCTCCATTTTTATTCCTGGTAATTATTTTCAAAATTTTTTCAAATAAAATTGAGTTAAATTTAAAAATAATTACATTTTTTTTTAAATAAAATTTTCAGTAAATTTGAAAAATTTATTAGCATATTTTAAAGCGTTATAAGACAATTAAAAAAAATAAAGGTCTATTTTTCAGGCAGAAATTATTAAAACCAAGGATGCGTCTATTTTACCTTTGCCCTTAGTGCTTTCTAGCAGCATTGTTTTCTTAACATGGCTACTTTACGGACTCGCAATTAATAACGTCTTTTTAATTGTAAATTTCCACTATATTCACTAAAAATAATAATTTATTTTTTTTATATATGTGTACTGTTTTAAATCATGTTTGTAACATTTTTATTTTTCCAGTTTCAAAATCTAATTTCACTTGGCATGAGTGTAACACAGCTGTCTTTGATTGTAATGTATCCATCTAAACCAAAATTGATAAAAAAATTAGAATAAATTAATTATTTCAAGTGATGTATGAGTTCGTTATATCTATTCCTGGTAAGTAATATATTTTTAACATTTATTTTTTATTATTTACTAATTATTTAATTTCTTTAATAATGAAGTTAGTGTAATAGTTAATAATTATAATCATAATAGCAGTTTTGCCGAAACGAGACTTGAGCGGTGTTGTGCACAATAGAATAGAATAGAATAGAACAAAATATCACACTAACTCCATCGTTGAAAACTTAGGCACCGCATTAATGACTGATTCCATATCGAAAATGTTAGTTCGAATTTAAGTTTGAATGTATTTGTTATACATTGTTTTATTAATGAATAAATAATACTTCTATTTAATAATATTTCAGATAATAAAACCTTGATAAAAAGGCTTGAAAATAACAACGCAGATAATAATTACGACTATATGAAGAGTTAACGTGAATTCGTTTATCTAATTTTAACTTGAAATTTATTTTGTGAAAAAATCAGTGCTTACAGAACCATACATCCCCATTAAATAATTTTGCAAGCAATTATTACGAATTGAAAAAAATTTATTGTTTTGTGAGTTGAACATAGGGGCTTAACGTTGTAAAAGAATATATAAGCTCCCTCTAAGCATATAATATTGCATATCTATTGTTTTAATATTTTAGCGACGTTTGAGAAAGACCCGTGAAATTGTTTAATATTATATCAAATTTTTTTGTTTATAGGGGTATTATAAAATAGTGTCACAAATGTTGATAGATAATATAAGAATATTTTTTTATGTCACAAAAGTCATTATTTTTTATTTCAGTTCAATATTTAGAACTTAATTAGACAAAATTGTTTAAAATGTGATTTGAATATTAACATGGTAAAACACAATAAGAAACTAGTTAAAATATATTGCCTGTAACTTATAAAATTCTTATTTTTATATAGTACTGTAAAAAACAAATGATGTATCTATTGAAATAAGGATTTATTGCATTTCAATATAAAAATATATACTATATAATAGTTTATTTTTATACAAATGTATTTAGAATTTTCCGTATTTATGGTTGGTAGTTATTTGAAAAAAACTCAACTAAATTATTCTAGTTGATATTAACGATGCCTGAAAATATTATTGCAATAATGAAATTATTAACAAAGATATAAACAATTGAAAATTTTTTACACTTCCAATTGAAAAATTCATAATTTATTGCACAACATGTTTGTTTAATTTTCATTAAATTTTATTTTTAAAAAAATCTACTTTTGATGTAAAATATAAAAAAATTAAGTTTTTAGAAGATCTTGTTCAGTTAGCAAATCCAGATTACACAGAAATATTCTGAATTTTACGTAAATTAACCGTAAACAAAAAAATTTTGGTGCCCGCGTATCATTTGAAAGTTAGCGCTTTTTGAACGCAGTGGCGCGCTTGTCGTGTCCATTGCTTTAATATGATAAAACACATTCCACGTTCTATCGTGAAGGAGCGTACAATTAGGGTGCCAATTACTAATTAACGTAGAGTATCATTATTCAGCAACTTTTTTTTTAATTTATCTTTTAATGATAGAATACAAACCATACAATGCATTTGTGTAAGAACGTAACTGAAAAAACCATTTACTTACCATGCGACGTTGCCACTTATTATGGCGATTGTTATTCATATAACAAATTTCTTGAAAATCATGTCAATATAATTCAAGATTTCTCGAAATCGGTACGGTAAAGTACCTTTACATTTAGTAATACTCTTCATTAAAGTACGAAGTAATTTGTACTAGTTTTTTATTGAAATCCATTTGATAAATAAAAAAGTATACGTTTT
>JABFQB010000481.1:0-10307 GCA_022817105.1 Pseudanteris insignis
TTGATCGAGCAAGGCCTGGGTTATTCGTTAGCCAACGATCGGCCCAGTGCTGGCCGAATAAGGAATAAAGTCGTCGTATTTTAACGCTAGCCCAAGCATGTATCGATCGTTATCACTGGCTGATAGTCAATTTTTCTACATGAAAATCTTTAACCAGCTAAGACGCACTGGATTAGTCAGGGACTAATTGTTTTTTCCGACTTTAATTTTTAATAAAATCTTGTATTAATGGCAGAAAAAATGTTGTGCTGAATTTTAAAAGATACTTCAAACGGTCCAATTTTAAAAAAATACACAGTTAATTTATTTTCCAATGAATAAAAATAGACGCAAATGTGTCTCTCAGATCTCTTTTAATCAGACATTAAAAGTGTCTTAAAAAAAGACACTAGTTTTTGTAGTGTAGTGACACAGTTTCAAATCTCAGTACGCGAAAGAACTTTTCGATTGCGACGTCAATATTTTCTAAGCAAAAAATTTTTATGAAATGATTCAATACGCACGCGCACAAAAATGTATCCTACGAACATTGAATGTAGTGTATTGGAGATGCCAATAATTGCAGACAGAATAAATCGACTGAATAGTTTAGCTTAAGTACGACCGGGACGTTTCATTCAGTCGGTTGAAAAATGTTTCACCTACTTGCAACAATGATTGAATACCCGGCCACCGGACCAATCTGGACTATTTGCTCTGGCGTTTCACAACTAAGAGTGCATTTGCAACGCATCAGCGTGTCAGGCAATGAATAGTCGCGACAAGAGTGTCTCAGCTACGATTGTCCGGCCACCGATATTAATTACGATAATTGCTTAGTGGTTGATAAATGTTCGGCTACGTCATCCTGACAAGGAGTTCGAGTTACGGTCTATTCAGTTTCATTCCGTGACAGCCGCGACAACGATCTCGGTCTCCGGGTAATTATACCCGGCTAATGAAGCCTCCATAAGAATGTGCCGGTAGTCACGCCGGAGGTCGTATCTTACATCGCGAGCCTATCGCGGTTTTATTAATAAGATTTGATCGCGCCGATCGCATTGAGATATACTTTTGCGCGCGCTCGCGCGTCCGTTTAGTGGCCGCGACGGACAATAGCGTCGTACGTTTTTTGTTTCTTTCCTTTTTTCCCTTATCTTCTTCCTCGTCTTCTTCTTCTTCATACTCTTCCTACCGATAGCAAGATTACGTTTCTGCAACTTTCTCCGCGTCCATTAATTGCAAACTGTGATAAGAACAAACGCGTTTAATTTATTTGAGTGTTCGGCAACATTGATTTCAAACGAAACAATAATCGCACGAAGGACCGTGTAGATTCAGCGCAGATAAGCCATTGAATGTGATTCAAATGCTGGCCCGATAATGCATGCGCGCGCACGCTCGCGTAACCGACTGCGTTATATTAAAGCGAGCGCATCTTTTTGCATTTGGAGATTAACAGTGCAACCGGTTCGTTAGATCGACGCACGCCGATAAATGAATTGTTTAACTGGCCGTAGTTTGACTTTGGTGGAGCAACAAAGGGGCTGAGTAAGTGTGACCGGATTGCGAACGAAATATTGGCGAAGTTCGGGCGCGCGGAGGGGACGTTCGCTGAGCCGGAATTCGGGGCGTTTTTATCAGACTTTGTTTGAGGAAAAGCTGCTTTGACAATGCCGCGGCGCCGCTGATACTATGAGACGCCGTAGATATATTTAACCTAACGTCTCACAACTTTTCGAATGCCTTTGAAGCGTGACTCGAGTCTTAATTCGACACAATTTATTGATCGTTTGTTCGACCTTTGACCTCGATGCAGTAATTGAAATGTAATTTGATGTATCCATGTTGTACGAAGTTTTTCAATTATTCAATAGTTCTTTTTTGTATTATTTTTTTGTTTACATATTTCCACATTCGGAAATCGTTTGTGTAAATATTATTTTACTTTATAGTACATCACACGAAAATGATAGTATTTGGTATTTGGTTTCTACATAATTAAATTTATATAAAGATACAAAATTACATCATAAAGTGAGTTAACTCATTATCTGTATGCGCTACCCCCACTCCACTTGAGGGCTGGGCCAAAAAGATAAAGACAGCGTAATTGAAGGAAGAAGGCATTTTGCAAAATCTAACCTCCCTTAATAACAAATTGTTATTAAGTGCTGCAGGTTGCTTTGTTAAGTAAAAAAATGACAAAAATTTGTTATGTTTATAAAAATTATCATGTTTACCTGTAGTTGTCTTGATATTCAGTATTCCAAGCGCTGCATTATTTAAATTAGTTAAACAAAATCCAAAATAATAGTCATACGTACCTGGGTCTACTTCACGTGACACTAACACATTCTCTTGTAACTGTATACACATTTAAACAACGCGTTATGATTGATGCGACTATCACCTACGAACGATTCGTGCTGTAGTACAGATATTGAGTTAAGGAGGTTCACACGTAAAGGGTTGTATTTTGGAACTTTAAAAATACAGCCCTCCACATGGGAACCTCTTTAATGCACAATAATGATCAAAAGTTTCATTATCAAATTTTCTTATTTTGCCAGAAAGATGAAATAATTTTTTTCCAAATATATTTTCAAATATATTCTAAAGCATTTATGGATAATAAGTTTTTTACGAATTTTAACGCTTACCATAACCTTAAATGAGTAGAAATTGGATCTTTCACCTTGAAAAATGTAATATTATACTCTTATATTGCAAAATTATGCCTAGTTATTAGGAATTGAAATATATTCCATTTTCCATATTTATAATAGTATAATTGTGTTGAAAAAATAATTCTATTTTATTAAAACAAAATTTGAAAAACAAAAATACAAAAAAGAACCATCGGTTGTATTAGTTTCATTAATGTCAGTATTAACAAAGTAAGTACAAACTAAAACAAAATATTGAACATTACAGATCCTCAAAACACAGGATTCAATCCGCTAGAGAACCCACCAGAAGGGATGTCGGAAGCCGAATTGAATGAAGTGGAGATGGAAGTGAGCGATGTAAATCTGCCAGTGCTTTTCACTTTATCAAATGAGCAAGACAAGTGGATCCTGTTGCCTGACCTGATGAGCGCGCTCAAGGTTAAAAGCCGGGACGCTCTTCTACGGCAAATAAACCCAAAAGCACCATCTGGACCAGCTACGGTTGCTCACCGCGACGTTATGCGTGAAATGAAACTTGCAGATTTTCTTGAACAGTCGCGTTGTTGTCATCTGATGAGCGCTGGTGAAAAGATAAACGTTCGCGGTTCTAAGGTCACACTCATTAAATACAATGAAAAAGTGAGGACGTTGCGCAACGTCGAACGTGACGTTATCAGTCTCAGGTGACGACAAGTTAGGCCGGATAAATCCGGCGAAAATAAAAAAGTGCAGCGGCATGCTGCTTTTCGGCATAACAAACCGTCCGCCTGCGAGACCTTAAGCAATCAACACAAACTTAATAGAAAAGTGCGCAATAAACGCGACTAATCCTTAGCCACCTACATTAATTTTTTTTTTTTAGTTTCATCTATTTTATTAGTAGAAATCATTTTATGCAACATTATCATTTCCATTAATACTTTACTAGTATGATTAAATCTTTATTGTTATTATAATTTATTTTTTATTAATATTATTACCAATTCTTTACTATTTTTGATAGTTTATTCTGGAAATTTTAGATTTGAGCTCAATGCAAGTTTTTAAAAGAATATGTCACGTTGTTATGCGTATTAGCAGGGTTTATCAACCTTGAATGCTTACATTGAGAAAAAATTATAGTACATATCTATATCTTAACATTAAACGAAACAAATATATTGCTTTTATAAGAAAATTATAATCAATCATCAACCAAAGCAAAATAATTTTTAAAATACTAATATTAAGATTAAGTTTTATTTTATGATAATTCCAAATTTACGAATGAATGATAGTCATTTTTCTCGTTGATGCAATATATGTTTTATTTAAAATGAAGATTTAAAAATGAACACTTTTTCTCAGTGTATAATTCGATACTCGTTCTAATTGATGCATCCATTAATAGACAGACTTTTTAAATACATTAAATAAAATTGTCTGTTCAGAAGTTATAAACAATACTTGAATTTTTCATAAGATTTTATTAACGAGGTCTTGCAATGACTGAGAGCTGTCAATTTTCACATTTCTTTCAATCATGCGCAGTATCATGTAATTGCGCAAATCAAAATTAAAAAAGTAAATGTACATTGCCATTGCTAGATTCTGTTATTATAATTATGATTCATTTTAATTCTATTGTTATTATTGATTATCTATAATTGTAATTGCAAAATTTCTGTTAATTCCGCATATTCATAATTTTGGTTCATTGTTTTATTTTAATACAAAATTTGTAATTTGTTGATTATACTTCGTGCAACTGTGTATCATAAACTAATTTTCTGATGAATTCAAGTAAACTGCCAAAGTAAAAAATTGTTTGAATTTTTTTAATATTTTCATAAACGTATATCAGCAATATTAAATTTAATTATTACCAAGAACATAATTGATTTCCAACTTATATAATGACAAAATTACTAAAAATTAGGTTTTTTGATTACTTAAACATAATTGATAAAACAATTTTATCATAATTGATAAAAATCCAACGAATAAATAATTTTATTTATTTTGTGATAATATGACAATTAGAATAATATCAATTATTTTTGTTCTCACTAACTATTTTTGATATAATGATGAGTTCTCAAGAAATCACATAATTTTATTTTTTATTAATTAAATTAGATTTGAAACTTAATTTGACGTTCTCTAAGCTAATTAGTTTTTCCAATCAACATAAATTTTATTTTAATATATTAATGTTGTGATTATATTTTTATTAATTTGCTTTTGAAAGATATTATCTAATATAATTGGCAGAATGCAATCTGAAAGCTACATATTTGTTACATTAATTATTTAATTGTTATTCGAGTGGTTTTATAAACGTGTATTTCATTCAAACGAATCATCTGTGTTCATTATTTGCAATTGTTTAACCAGTTACATCTTCAAGCCATTTTTAATTAAATATTATTTAATATTTGTTTTCTATTGTTAGTTTAAAATAAATAAAATTAGATAAACTATGTTGTAGTGAATAAATTAACTATAAATAACTTTTTATCACGCAAGAATTTTTAACTCAAATTTTTAAGCGTACAAATGAAAGAAGAAAACAACTTTTCATTACAAAATTGATGATTATTAAATTCAACCAAATATCATTTGGATGTCAAAACATTATTTTTCGAGCAATGCAAATATACTATTTACGAAAGTACAAATGTACGGGTGGTTTCATTCAATAAATGTCAATTGACTGAATAAAAAATCGTATTAGGTTGGATTTAATAATTTCAACGCATTTAATAAAATAGTGCAACGTACTGTTTAAAAATCGAAAATTTTTATCAAAAAAATGAAAAATTGAACTGTATGAAACTAAGATTAAAAAAAACAATGCAGTGATCTGACACTAAGAATTATAGTATTCATTTTCTATAAAATCATAAAATTCAAATTTTATTATAATACAATCGCTGAAGGATGCTTTTAAAATGTGTGTTTGAATAATCTGCCGCTGAGACAATAGATCGCGCAATGAATCGCTATTTGTTGAATCTTATTTTAGCAGTTGTAATTAAATTAGATAAAAAAGACTATGCAAACATATGATAAGTGGGGAGGAAGAAATAAACGAAATTTTTTGATGCATTTGTAACAAGATCGTAAAATAAGAGCATTCATACTTTTATACATTTTTATTTGATGCTTTACAATAATATTAAAGTGAATTCAAATTTTTGCAAATGTAAATAAAACAATACTTCAGAGTATTTATCATGCTTGAAAAGTGCAATCGAAATGTGCAAAAATACTCTTAAGTGTACACATCGATGTGTTGAAATGATTTTGATCAAATATGCACCAAAATAATTTCTTTCGTGCATACGAAAACGATTTTATGTGTCGGGTGGGCCCATTGTTAAGCCGTGCAATAATCTTAGTCTATTTAGTTGTAATATACGTAATTGATTATTTGTACTTATTTGAACAAATTTTTGAAATGTTATACGCAAATTTTAAAGTGGTTATAATCAGTCTCAGGGAAGTATGCATGTATTCTCAATATTCATTTGTAAAGTAGGACAGTTTACTTACCGATAAATTGTAAATAATTATATATTAATATGTTCATAAAATGTAAGAATCCATGTAGTATTTAATTAAAAAACGTATGATTGACTTTGTGCGTCAGTAATAAAAAAAATAACAAATGATTCAAAGCAGTAAAATATAAAATTTATAACTCGATAACTGTGGAAGCAAATTTGTTCTATTTTTTATTTTTTCTTCAACTATAATTATGTTTTGATTACGTTTTAATTACGTAAATAAATGTTGTTGTTTGGATCTATGAAAAAAAAATATTTTTTAAAAAAATAAACCATCAAAAATATTTTAAAGTATATTAGGTATAGATAATATATGTTAATAAGTATCAAAATTTTGTAGTATATTACAGCTTCCAACGTTTAATATAGTATAACATTATCTAATATCTCATATGAAAATGACTAAGAAAATTTTAACGTTCACTACACTGAAAAAGGTTTATGGCAGCGGCTGTTGGGAGCGCAGCGCTCTTAAATGGTAGTAGAACTGTTAAACTGCATTTTAGAGAAAGTATTAAATTATGATTCGAAACGTTTAAATATTATCTTTACGGCAACTTATTAAATAAAATTCTAGAGACATTAAAACAATATTATTTAAAGAAATATTAAATAAGTATTATATAAGATAAAAAAAATAAAAACAAATATCAATCATCGCGAGCGATTGCCGGTGACACTGCTGTTCTTAAGTGTAGTACAAACGCGACTCAATTTTGGGGCAACTGTTGCCCTAAATATTACAGATGCTTAACCAAATTAAGATTAACTGAGTTACGTGTGGTTCGGGTAACAGTCATACTATATACATTCACAGTTGCCATAAACCATTTTCAGTGTAGCGATCAATTGAATAAATAAATACGTACGTGTATACTGACTGAAATATTAGCTCATTATGATCGAAGTCGTAATTAGTCTACCTATATTTTTATTCTGTTAAATATTAATATGACTAAAATTGTTAGCATCTTTATTTAAAATTCTTCAGTAAGCAGAAATATTTATGTTAATTCGTAAACTGACTCATATTTTTTTCTATTTTTCATCAGTTTTTACCAACTTATATTGATTCATTTTCTAGCTATGCGTCACACAAAATATACTTTATTTTTTATACTAACCACATAAATTTGCATGGAATCAATTTTATCATTCATTAAATAGCACTTAATCATCGTAAGAATTTCATAAGTGCCTTCGTATTTGTTGAATACTTATGTTTGATTCATTTTTTATTCTAAGCTTTAAATTTATCAGATAAAAAGTACATTTTTTGAATTAGTACGATAACTAGGATTTTAAATTCTAATAAGTAAATCTATATTGAATAATACAAATTTTTCAATATTTTCAATATTTATTTGTTAAATGAGCAAAATTAAAAATACAAAGCACAATGCAAGTAGTGTAGAATCCTACATGGTTTCTTCTGGGGGTTGAACTAAATTAAATTACCTACTTTTTTTAACTTTTTCCTTGTAATTTATGTGCGTAAAGCAATATTTACTACTAATTTAGATCAGTGTCTGCGAAGGATTTAAAACAAAATTAAATAAATTTCAAAATGTATAATAATGATGATATTGACAAATTCATCGTAAAAAAAGTTGAAATATAATTTTTTGACGATATGTACATATTGAAGTTAACAGTAATACAATTGTAATCTATAAATGCCCGTTTTTCTAAACAATTATAATATCATAATAGTAATCAGGAAAACGAGCATCTCTTATACATGAAATATATGTATATGATGAATATACATATATTAATAGATCTTATTATAATAATAGTAAGGGTTCTATTCCTTTCAATAAATATGGTCGGAGATGTAGAGAAAATAAAAAAGCACAGTTATAAGGTGAAAGAGAAATGTGAACAAAAAAGAATTATATATTTTATTTCTTATTTTAAGTTAATTTTAAAAAAAAATTAAAATATAATAGACACAATAAAAATGTTTAATTGTAAATATATTGCCTTTAAAGGATGTTTTATCTTTTCGTTACCACTATCACTTTTACAGCATTAGTATAATTTTAAGTTCAACGGTTTTCGTAGTTTTTACATATATAAACATAACATAAATAGGATTTAATAGTTTTGCTGCTCGTAGAATTTGCATTAGATATTTTTTATTGCATTTATGTTTCAATTTTTTTTAAATATCTCCGTAAAACAACATAAAAAATCTATATCTTGTATGTATCTCATCTATGAACTTTAATAACGGATTTTCAATATTTCTTACACATCTGACAGACTATTAAATGTTATCTATTTTTTTATTGCTTTTATATGCGCTGAAGGAAATCGTTCATTTTGTACGATTGATCGGATAGTTAAAAGAATGTTTATATCATAAACTTTATTTAACATAATTCATTTTCGTCCGTCTGTAGTCCCAAATGACTAGAAAATGAAGTAAACCGTTGAACATAATTTTTCTCCGTGTACCCATCCCATCGTCATAAAACATTATAGAAATGAAAAACTTTGTTTGTGTTCAACCAATAGCGGGACAGAGCCAATCATCATATTTGCTACCATTTAAATTGAAAAAATTGAATCAATTTGATCAAATCGTAAATATATAGAATGTAATACAATTTCATTTATGATTTTCCAATCTAATTAAATTATATACTTACAATTTGATTCATTGAATTACTAATAAATTTTTATCTACACGCGTAGAAAAATGTTCTGATAACAAGTACTACACCTTTCTAGCAATCGAGACGTACCGTGCTGTTTCCGAAGAAAAATACTAGAATTTATATATATATATATATATTACTATACCATATACAATTATTCACAGGATTCTAAATAATGTTTTTTAGGTGTGACACGATATAACAGGATCCAAAAAAGGTATCGTACTTTTAAATATTACATTTTTTCCGCGCAATGGCTATTATAATTGAAATTTACTTATTACAGTTTGAAAATTCGTTCTTTAATTGTAATTTGGACACGGTCACAATTTATACTTTGTAATAAAAATAACCAATTGTACATCGTATTACCAATTGAACATTTTTGTCCTATTCTAGGTATTCAGAGATGTACATAAAAGTGATGACGTGACTAAAGAATTGAGAAATAACTAATCTAAATCGAATTGAAAACTGAATACATAATCTTTACACGTTGGAATATATTGTATATTAAAATAATAATTGCTTTTCTATTTAATCCAATGTAACTAATTTTCGAAGGGACATATAAATCATGAATTATCCACATATATAATGATTAAATTATATTTCTTAAATACAGCAAATGCAGCATTTTTATTTGTTCTTGGACTGTCTATGATTATAAAACTAAATAATTCGATTCATAGATAACAATTATTTACTCGTTTTGGGAAAATTTAATAGAATCGAAAAAATTGACATTTTTAGTTGAATTAATGACAGCATTACTAAGCGCACAGAAATAACGTGAATAATACAAAATCTAATATTTACGATAATTTTTAACTATATAATTAAGTTAATTAATTAACATTCTCATAAAAATGTTTTACGACATGAATTTTTCTTAGCTATGAGTTTGTCAAGGTGATTTATTAATTCTAAAAAAATCGAGTACCAGCAACAATCGCTTAAAAGATCACGTTGAAATTGCATATAAAATCATTTTGTAAAAATATATACAAATACAAAATCTTAATTTTACAAATTTTATAGAATCAAAAAACCTGTTTACGCAGCTCTTAGTATATAAAACTAATCTTTTTTTCTCCGATATGAAATTATTCGGTTGATTTTATCGGAATGTTGGTAACAAAAAATGTTTCTACTTATGTAATATATTATAATTCAGTCTTTATTTTTGAAAACAAATTACGTTTTATGTTGGTGTTTCACTACAAGCCTACTTCTTATAGAATTAAATTAAGCCATTTCTTAGAAAAAACCATTATTATCATAACTAGTAATCTAATTTATGTAAAAATAGACTTACGTGTGCTATTTACTGACGTACAACTGGAGGATCACAGTTTTTCCTTGCCAGTTTTGGCCATTGAAAATAACAACTTTTACGTATGCTTTTTTTCAGAATTTTAAAAATATGGCGTTCATTT
>JABFQB010000482.1:0-10300 GCA_022817105.1 Pseudanteris insignis
TCAAAATTGAATAATTTTAATTTAATTTCTAATGTTGATGTTTTCGATAAATAACAATCAAATAATTTTGTGGTATTATTATTATTAAATAACTACTGATAGAATGATAAAATAAAATCAAATTTATTCGTTACACAAATTTAAAAGTAATTTAAATTAATAATTTTTCGTTTTACAGTGTCAATACCGATGGATTATCACCACTAGATGTTGCAGTCTTGAGTAACAATAGATCTTTGGCGAAAATGTTGATCACGTTTGGGGCGCAAGAAGGCAATCGTTGTAAGTATTCAATTAAATTTTGTTATTTAAACGATTGAGAAACTGAATAATATTAAATAAATTTATAGTTTTTATTGTCTTAATTTTTTTTCACTGATTTTAAAGAATTTTTTTATTTATGATTAAGTCATCAACCGTTAGACGAAATGGCACAAAACAATTTTACTATAAATAATAGATAAAAGCGTAAAAATACTGTTTTTTCTTGACACATATCGTACATTAATCTTAGTCTGCGTGCTTCTCTCATCGTTTGGAGTTTTTGACAAATATTTCGTAGAAAAATTTGAAGTAAGTGAAGTATACAACATTAAAACTGTATTTTAAACATATAAATAATATTCGATTTCTTTTATGAAAGTTTCAATAAAAACGTAGTAAGAAAATATAATTAAAGTAAAGAAATTATAAAAAGCTCATATGAAACATGATTAAAATGTTAAAATTTGATTTATGATATTGTCGCTTCACTGTCATAAAATTATCATTTAACATAATTTTGAAAATTCAAATAAAAAATAGCAAGATATCGATTCAAGTAACACATTTCTCGACTTGCAACATTAAATTATCCTTAAAATATTGAATGAAATATATTAAAAATAACTTAAATTATTTTATGTATGAATATAAATGCAATATACTTTGTGAAATTTGTAACAGAAAATATTATTAACTCAAGTCAATTTTCATTTAAATTATTCTTATACAATAATTGTATAAATCTAATAAATTTTTCGTGTGGCCTTTATCATATTTTTCTCTGTGTGCATATTTGCATTATAAAGCTTAAAAATCGAGTTTGGGAAATAAATCTTGTTATACTTTATAATGCTATCCAAGTTAGAAATATCAATTTTGATTCAATTCATTTCTTAGAACAAGCAAAAAGAAAAACATTAGCAAATCTAGTATTAAATATTTTCATAAAAATATGTCCTCGAGACAAAACTTTTTAACTCAACCTTGCCACGTACGCGGCTTTACTTGTCTTAAGAACGTCAGCAGACTTTAGTACTATAAGCTGGTTCCGAATCTATTTAGAAGCTAATGTAAATTTTATTTTTCATCAAAATTATTCATAAGTCAAACATTTTTTATGAATTTGAGACAAATTAAAGTTTTACGTATCAATTTTACTGGTTAATAGTAAAATATTCTTAAAATTTTTTTACGGTAACTAGTATAAACTGAAAGGTATTCATTTTGTTCTGACAACAATTTTTTATTACTATTAGTATCTTAACTTACAATACTATATTTTTGTTGCAACAACATTAATTTGACGGCAGCAAACAAAATTTACAATGTCAAGTTTAATTTATTCAAGCACCTAGAGAAAAATTTGGTTACAGTAACATAAGTGAACTTGACGATGTTTATTTTGTTTTGACAGCAATGTTTTCATTGTGTACCGTACGATACTTTTGTTATGACAACAATAAGTTTGGTACAGATAACGGAATTTATATTGTAAAGTGTAGTATAGCTATGATAACTAAACAATTGCGGTTACGTTAACAAAACTTTTTTCTCTCATTCCTCAGTGTGATAACTACCAAATTTTGGTTGCGCTAATTAACCTTTTACGCACTTTGCTCTCAGTGTTAATACTAAAATTTTATTTAATATTTGACTTCATTTCAAGACTGAAAAATATAATCATAATAAATATGCTTTTCATCAATGCCAATATACAAAAAAAATTTCCGTTTCATGGAACATTCAATTATAGTAACGGACAATTCGTGTCATTAAAATATAACAACGTGATTGATTAATGTCACCAAATGAATATCGGAAAGTATTCAAGGAAGGGTTCAATGAAGAGTCACAGTTAGCTCAGTGTGTCTGCTACTTGAATATATCAGCATCGATTTTGTACTTCCAGTTCTACTAATGCATTTCATCGTAAATACAAATTTGGTTCGTGTGCGAAAAAAAATTGTATTTAATTAACTGTAGAAATCATAACTCGATATTCAAATAATATGATTTGTAATAATAAAAGACAAATCATGTTTATTGTTAACAAGTCATTTTAACGGAAAAAAAATATATATGGATTATTGGAACGTATAGAATGAAAGATATGATGTTAACTGGCAATTGCGACTAATTAAAAAGTAAACTTCATTGTTTTCAACGTGTGGCTGAATTTAATTGACATTTTTAAAAAATAAGTTTCACAAGTTGAAATTCACGTTCCACCGTTTAAAACTTTACGTTATACATTCTGAATCGACTACTGCAATACTACCTCACCCGTTTATGTGGCGACTTTTCGTATGAAATGTTAAGACGGTCGGTGGCCGCGCGGTTAAATAGATTGACGCGTTGACGAAGCATTGAGTTACGGAGTTCGAGCCTCACGTTCGACTTTATTTTTAAAATACGAAGAAAAATTTACAATGTGGAAAAAATAATTTGAACAGCATTGCCGATTCCGTCACAACATCCATGATATGCGTTGCAAAATTTCATCTTCCATTTCTCTCCCTGTAGCACTGAGCACATTACGCAAATTTAGAATTGTATGCTGAATAAATTTTACTACAGTAATTACGTACTTTCATTGATAAATTTGTCGGAGGAAAAGAAACTAACTCGAAAAAATGTGTACTCTTTTCTGCTTTGAAAAACGTAACTGACTACAATGATTAGAAACATAAATTTGAAAAATCAGTTCTTCGTTAGTTGATAATGACAAAAGCAATTTTCGCATGCTGAAAACTGGTTACTTGAATTTTTTACCTTTTTTCAATCACTATTAATTTGACAAGCTTACTTCTGAAATACTCTTTTGAATATAACTTCGATAACGATAAACGAGAAGCCAATTTATTTTATGAAAGATGAATGTATTAGGTGCAGTAATTTAAACGTAGAACTTGATACTTTTACATTTATTTTTCAATGGTAAGATTGGGTATTCGGTTTATTATTCATTTAAAAATTTTTAATAATATGTATTTAAATTTCTTTACGTTTTTTTAACTATTTTATCCCACACTCTTAAAAAAGATCCATTCAACGTGACATTAATTTACTTTTGGCCCGTATCCATTCGACGAAAAAATTTATGGTTTTCTATCAAAAGTAATTCTTTTCCTATAAATAGACATTGAATTTTATTTTAAAATAATTTACTTTTTTTTCATTATTAACAAAGTTTTATAAAAAAATAATTTCATTCACAGTAATGCATTTTTTTAAGAGTCCGAAGCTATCATTAAAAATATTATTTATCGAATATTTTCGATTAAATTTTATAATAAATCTTAAGTTTGAATTGTGTAAATAGAATAATTAAATAAAGGATACAAAAAATGTATTGTAAAAATGGGTTTAATTAAAAAAGGGGAATTTTACGCAAAATGATGGTTCAACAATACTTCTTTAATTCCTGTTAAACTAAAATATATTATTTTAGCAATTTAATCATTAATATTAAAATGTATATGATTTAATCATATGCTAATATTAAAATCATATAATCATAATGATTATAATAATGAAAATTACAATAAATATTAAGACAATGCCTGGAAAAATTACTGATCTGTTTGTTAGAGAAGGGATGGAAAGCAAAAACACGAAAAAAGTAGTGAACTTTGCAGTAATAATTATACATATTTCATCAAATATTCAAGAAATATTCATAATTCTAATTACAAAGTTAAGTAAATTTTGTTTTTTTCTTTGAAATTTGCATTTATTCTTCCATTACTGTTCGGTTCAGTAATTTTTTATAGAATATTTCTCTTCATGAATTTCTTTGAATTCGACCACAGCCGCAAATTAATCACGTGTATTAGTCGATCTTATTAAACTGAGACGTTGAAAATTCTTTTGTGAAAAACGGAAGAAATAAGAAACGTAATCAAACAATGTTCAAATTTATCACTTCATTAAATACTGTATTATGAGCTCCTGTAATGAAAATTGCAGTAGCTAACACAACGCTTGCAATACTAATCAATATCCACGTAGCGTAACTCAATTGGACAATAAAATGCGACGATGTTTCATAATGTTCATTTAACGTAATAGAACAAGAATAGATAGATGAGATGTATGTTAAACCGAAAAATCAAGCTATCTTATTTCAAATGAATCAACTTCATTTTTGAACAATTTAATATGAAAGCGAATGAATTGTGAAAAAAAAACTTCCTGCATTTCTTTTGCCTATCAAGCCAATCAATTTCAATTTCACAGTAGGTGGACAATTTTAACGATTTTCATACAATGTAATGTGTGTGTATAAGCAAACGTTATTACTTATCGAATAAAAATGTAAGCCAATTCGAAAGAAATAATAACTGGTGCATAAAAATATATAGTCATACATACAGAAATAAAAATAAAAATAAAAATGTAAGAGTCGTAGAATAAGTTTCAAATTTAGGATCACCCTTTTCCGCCACTATTTCAAACACATAAATTACACTGACAGACTCTATATCTTAAGTTATAAACCCGACGCGGAAAAATCGTTCGAAGTGCACATCGTGAAAAAAATTTTATATCAAGAATAATTGCAGTTGCAGTGCAAGTGTTTTATTTATCACAATTCCAAATACAATGTTGACTATTCATATTACGAATGATTTTTGATGCGGGCAGAAAAATAAAAGATCTCCAACTTGTTCTTCACACATGTGTAATTAATTTTTGACAAAGTTATAAAAATACTAACCAATTGTTGATCGGTTTCAGCCCATTTTTTAACAGTTCAGAAGTTATATGTAACCATGAAATAATATAATAAAATTAATAAAACAATTATTAACACGTAAATATTTCATATTATAACACATTTATCAAATAAATCATAAAAAATTTAATTCAATAAAAACAATAATACAAAATGAAAATTAAAAAAATAATTAAAAGAGAATCGCCAGTGAGCACTCAATGGAGTATAAAACAAATCGTTTCGTGCAAATGATCGATCATAACATTTTTATAACACATCTTGGAATTAATAGCTACTCGATTTAAGACTTCAAGTACATATTGCGAATGATTTCTTATTTTCAAATATTTGAAACTCATGAAATAAAAATATCATGATATTTTAAGTTGAAAATGCCAAGATAAAACAGTAATGAAAAATTACGACATTTTAATTTTACTTTAGAACATGCTTGATAAAGAGGAACTATTCTGAACATTCAAAATATAGTGTTTGTAAACTGATAAATGAATAAGATAGACATTTTTGCTAATGTCTTTTAAGATAAACTCATATCTGATAATGATGCATTTTTAGCTAGAGAGTATATTATTTGATTGTACCAATTTTGTATTTACATGAAATTAACTTTCATGGATTGATCTTACTTTGAATATAATTTTATATCCTTCAAAATATTTCGTTGCATCTATATTGATTTTTTGTTTTCAAAAAGAAATACTGTAATATTTGCTGTAGTATTTAATGTTAACACATTTAACCTTGACTTTTCAATTGCTTTAAACTCGACATCTTTTTTTCATAAATTTAATTGAGTATTTATTTTTATTTGAATTTTAAATTCAGTTTCTGCTGGCTCAAATCAATCTTAGCAACATTTACCGCAATTTTTCAAATTGTATGAATCTCATAAGAAACCAAATTGCATCGCACAGTCTAAATGGACTTAAAGCAATATAAAATAGAGGAGCCAATCAACCGGTTGCACATTTTCTGCGTTGCATTTTCTAGGTCGTACTATCACCCTTGAGTTGTGCAAATTTACACGCAAGCACGTGTGAACGTTGCACAACTCGCGAAAAACGGCACAATTTATTCCGTTTATGCAAAACGTGATCGAAATTTGATGGCTGCATCAGTAGTCGATTTCTGCTAATTTACATTCGCTGTGAGAGAAATGATTGAAACGAAAATGATCAAACGAAAGTGAATCCTTTATCTTTAACGCGGTCCAATAGCACACGCGCTATCGTTTTATCATACAATCAAATTTGAACATTTTTTTACCAACACAGTTGTTCTACACTTACAAATATTGCCCAATAAAAAGGGCTCATCGTTTTATTGTAAACTTTTGTACTCAGAATTTATTTTTATAATGTTTAAAAAATGTATCTATTAATAATTTAAACTAAATTAAAAATTGTATTTATTTATAAGTGAAATATCATTGAATTATTAACAAGTATTTAATAGTGATAACATAAATAACAAATTCAAACTTGAAAATTATTTTCTGTGTAAATGAATTTGTTTGATTTTAAACAATTTCTAATAAACTGGCATTCATGTTATTAATCTCAATCACAATTTTTACGATGTTTGTCATTCATTAAAACATATTTTAATTAGTTTTTTTCTTAATTGAAATTCCTCTGTAAAATGATTGTAAAGATTTAACGACGGTATTTTCGTTTCCGCACTGGAAAAAATCTCAATGTTGCATTAAAGATGAAAATGCATGTTCATAACAACAAGATTAATCTTGTAAGTTAACCGTATGCAATTAAACCAAGTAGATATTATAATAGCTGCCAACTTTATAGTATAATATAAGAAAACCTACTGTTTCAATATGAATATCTTGTTAGTACTTACAAGATTTCTCATTGGTCTAAGTATTCTTTTTTTCCTGTGCGGTATTTACAGCCTTTGATTTTATAATTTTAAGTTTCATACATATGTAAATTGTGTAAATGGTGTAAATGAATTTTGTAAACATGAGAAAATTCTAGAACTGTAGTCTTGCAAAATGAGTTTACGTGTCATACGAGTGAACAAGATTATGCGTCGCATCAAGAATTCAGTCTGGATAAGACAGACTCGGATTCAAAATGTTGAATCGCTCTTCCAATTCCTGTTAATTTCTTTTAAGATGTAAATACTCGGAGAAATGAGTTAAGAGAGATAACCATACTTATAGTACTTTAACAATATATCACTGATATCTATTACTCAATTTAATCATGATAATATATAAATAAATTTATAGGACTAGTAAATTTGAATTATTATTCTGTTTTTCAATTTTTGTTACACTCAAATAGTAATTGCATAGATATCAGTAACAATATCATTGTTATTAAATATAATAATTTAAAAATTTTGTTTCTGTGTAAAATATGTACAATAATTTAATTATTCTTATGACCATATATTCACCGTTTGAAACTTTACCTTTTTAATTCTGAATCGACTACTGCACCTCACCCATTTATGTGGTAACTTTTTGTATGAAATGTTAAGTTAGCCGGTGGCCGCGGGTAAAATAGATTGACGCGTTGACGAAGCATTGAGTTACGGAGTTCGAGCCTCACGTTCGACTTCATTTTTAAAATGCGAATAAAAATTTACAATGTGGAAAAAATAATTTGAACAACATTGCCGGTACCGTCATAACGTTCGCGATATACTTTGTTATATTTTTTTTTTATTCGACTAATGTGGTGACATTATTAAAATTTATTAGCCTATCGGACCTTAGGAAACTACATTTTATATCGAAAAATACCATTTTATCAGTGTAGAAACTTAGTCAAATAATTACTAGCTAATACTCAACACTTTTGACAAGTTTTTTCAATCTTAATTAAATTAATTATAAAAAAAGAATCACAATCAGATAGAGATGTTCGTTGAATGAACTTTTTAAATGATTTAAATTCGGAATAAGAATGTTAAGTATAGATGAATATCATTTAGTTAGATTTATCACTGAATAATGCAGGAATTTTCATTTACAGTTAAATCGCCTGATTCGTTGAGCAGTCATTTGGCATCTCTTTTGTCGGAAGCAGAGCACAGGATCCAGGAATTGGGAGGAAGCTCGTGTGATACCGATGGTTTAAGTTTATTAGAACCATCGAGTCACAGATCTAGTTTCTCAACTCCTCATAACAATCTAACTGGTTGCGGAGGTAATGCAGAAGACAAACAGTTGGCTCTTTGGGAACGAAGAGCTCGAGCGCTACGTAAAATGCTGCTTGGCTTCGATCAAGCAAGTAAGATGTTAACTTAATTGAAAGTTTTCGTCTAACGTGTGAATAGAATATGAGTTGAAAAATAACTCAAGAATAGATCATTTCGTATGCTTCAATTTATAGCAGTCTCAGAATATGAATCTCTCATTAAATATAAATTTGTTTATAAAATTTAATGTTGCAATTTAAAAATTATTTAATACTGTCAATATTTAAGGTTTGTTAATTCTGAAATTACTTTGCTTAATATTTCATTAGATCGATGACGTGTTTCAGCGTTTTGGTATAATATTTCTTAAGCGTAATGTTATCAGTTGCAGACGTTCACACTTCCGGTTACTCAGATAATCTACTGATCTTCACATTTTTTTTCGGCAATCAAACATATGTTTCATTGAACATAACAGCAATTTTTGTTTAATTATATTGCATATCAAATGATTTAAATTTTTATGATTCGAATTTTTTTCAAATATATGTATTTCTTGTTGTATAAAATCTAATGTTGGTCATTTTAATGTCTTTAAAAGTTGTAATATTAAATTGTTTTTATATTGAAAATAAAACAAAAAACTACTTAGGAAACTTATTTGAAATGCTTTTAATTTTATATTCGTATTTAATGTTGCGTGGTTATAATCAAATTATGATAGTAAATTTAACTTGAAATGAGCTTGCTTTTTAATTTAGATAAAAATGTAATAATATAAAACGAATGTCTTGAGTTTCTTTCACACTATTATTATATTTTGCTAAACTAATTATACTGGTTTCATACATATTTTGTACTATTTTATAGGACCACCGGACGTACCTCTTCTTGTGACAATTGATGTGACCGGGACAACATCGGTAAATGCAAGATTTCAAGAATCAGATTCGCACGAGTCTTCTATTTGTACAAAATTTAAAATTCAATGGAGTACGAATGAACATTTTTCGAATATTTGTGGTGAGCGAGAAGTTTTGGATGTCAAACAAAGAGAATGCAGAATAAATGGATTAACTCAGCGCCAAAGATACTACTTCCGTGCCGCTGCTGCAAATTTGAAAGGATTCAGTAGATTTAGAAGTTCAGTACCTGCTTATGTCACTCCAAGCAGTACGTTACTTACCTTTATATATTAACCATAAATTATACATGAATTATAAAATTCTCTGTATTTTAACCAGAATGCAATTATTTATTTGATTACGTATTTAATCAGGCTGGCGTGACATCGATGGCAGAGTGCCGAGGTTTGCTGGCAGACTTGAGCAACTAGACAACCTTCTTACTGATGTTCGGGGACCAGATTACAGTCAGGAGACGCCAGCTCTACAGCGGCGTAATCATAAAAAGAAAACAACAATTCGACTTCCTGCGCGATTTACCGTATCCAGCAAATTTCAGAAAAATCTCAAACGAGGAGTATTTTTGGCTTGTATACTTTACCATGAAGACAAAGTTCTGGTTACAAACGAGGACTTCCTTCCAGTTATCGAGGTTGATGAGACTTATCCTAGCTGTATTTATAATGATTTCCATTGGTTAATGAAAGTCGCGTGCACTTGGGACGATGTCAAAACTTTAAGGCAGGAGATGGAAAAAAGCCATAGCAGTTCAACAAATCATTTTAGAATAAAATTATTACAGGCATCTGCCCAAATGCAGGTAAAGAACTCAAATATTATACTATAAGTTAATTATTACATGCAAAATAAGCACTACATTTTTAATTAAATGACATGATTTGAAAGTTTAAATTAATTGAAATTAATATTGACAGATATATTGTATACTGTTTTCGTATTAGTTGACTTTACAAATTGGATAACTTTGCAGGCTGCTTTAAGTATACAAGATCTCGGACAACTTTACCACCGAGCCATCCGAGACATCCAAGGAACCCTTGTATTCTCGTCTGTTAATTCTGTGAAGTCACTAAAATTGGTGTCTATCTTGAATAGTCGTTGGCTTCCTTTGAGTAGGGTCACGACGAAGTTTATTACTCATGAAGAAAGCAATGTCGCGAGTACATTAATGGCTCGCATTCATGAACAAATAACGTATCAT
>JABFQB010000483.1:0-10298 GCA_022817105.1 Pseudanteris insignis
CACTTCTAAGGAATCGTATTTACACAATATCTTTCAATTATATATGTTTCTTAAACTATTTATTCTAAATCTAGTTTATGTACAAATTAAATTACTTTTAAAATCATACAATACAAATTATTTTGCTGAACATCGATCAATATTCACTTATAATATAAATAAAATTTTTTCATTATTTAAAAAGTTGAATCTATACTATTGGGATTTAACAAAGGTGTGTGACTTAGTTAAATAGAATAGAAAGTAAGAGTATTATTTCACAATTTTGTTATAAAAATGTTGAAATCACATATCAGATATTGTACTACCAATAAAATACCAATAAAACCGTTTCCATAACACAAGGAGTATCAAACAAAAATTAACGCTATACAAACTTCTATACAATTGTGGTTTGCAAAAAAATTAGATTAGATTAAATTAATAGCAGTTAAACTCAAAACTTGTAAAATGTTCATAATTGTTACATCAAATTATAATTTAATTTAGTATTACAAAACATTTTAAATAATAACAACTAACTATTTATTTAATAATTTCAAATAATTGAACTGGATGTGATTACCAATGAAAACATTATTCTTATTAGATGATTCCAAATTCAAAATCATATCGTGCCTTTTTTTATGAACAGTGAGATGATCTTCGTTGGTAAAACTCTGTAATAAAAAACATTATTTTTTACAAGATGTATATGTTACAATTTTCAATTTAGTTTTTATTATTTTATTATGGATAAATATATATTTGAGCATGTTGATTTAATTTTTAAATAAATTAGTTGAAGGAAATGTTATAATTTTATGTTTCTAACTTTTATTGTTTTCTAATTTTAATTTATTTAGATAAGCATATCACTTTTAATATATACTTACCATTTTGCATCCTGGAGATGGACAAGCAAAAGGTTTTTCTGTTTCAGCCATTTTTAACTTGTGAATTAGTATGTTGAGTGTTGGATTTATTAAGTTGCTGTGAATTATAATCTACAAAAGTTACTCTCCAGTTTTACCAAAATAGCATAATTTCATAAATTTTAATTGATACTTCTTCATTTTGATTTTTAAAGCAAATACTCTAACTACATATTTTTTCTAATTTTATATAAAGTGGACAAAAATTATAATATTCATGTTTTTTTTTCATTTCTTTGATCGTCAAATTTATACAGACTCTTGAATTAATAATTTATTTACAGGTATTCATAACCTTAAGTTTTGTACTATTTGATTTTAAATGCAGTCTTTTTTCAAGTTAGAATATTATCATTATATTAGCGACATAATAATGATCAGACGCAAACTTATTTCACACATACTAAGATAAAATTTCATAATTTGTTTACGCTTAGTTGTAAATCAGTAATCTTCAATGACAGTCATGACACCTCTTTTCTTGTTATGTTTTTTTAAGTAAATTAGACTGTACTTTGAGTTTTGTACGTCATCTACGTCGTACAACGCACGACTGTACTTTGTAGTGTTACAAAACTACACTGATCCACTTAATCCATCCGTATGTCTTTGTTTAGTGAGCCATAAGAACAGAATTCAAGGAGCAGCATAAAGTGGACTTTGCGTTTAATTGTGTAGGAAGATCTCTCACTATGTTAAAAAATAGTTTAATCAATCAAAAAAATTAGTGAAATGAAATAACCTAATTGCTATCAGTTGATTTATTACAAGTAAAAATGCATCTTTAGTTATTAAAAATTGTATTAACTATATCTCAAAAATGTAATAGCTGCTGCCACGGTTTAGTATTATTTCAAATTTTCGCTACTATTCTTATACTATTTAAATTTAATAAAGTATTATTGATCTAAAGTGAAGAAATTTTATTATTATTTGCTATTTGAAATTATTTTACTTATTTTTAAAGGTAGAGAAATAAAGCTAATGAAATAAATCAGTCCATTTGTATTATTAAGATAATTTATTGATTTCAGTATCTATTCTCTAATTATTACCTTACACAAATTTTTCATTTTTAATAATTAATGATATTTTTCGAGTAAATGTTCGAAGGAACCAAATAGTAATTATTATTTGTCTAGTTCATACAAAATATTGCTACAATTTACAAAAACATTGAGTTCTATTAACAAAAATCAAATTTAACCTTTATGAATGTATAACGAAATTATATGGCTGTGAAAACAATAAGTGAGCTTTAACACGTTTTGATTTATGAACAATAAACCTTCAAACACTAAACGTCGTTATTCCCAATTCTATTAATAAACTGGAATCTTATGCTTTTGTTTTTTCTATTTATATTTTACCAATTTTTTATCACAAATTGTCGGGTATTAAAAAAATGTTAATCATTTTTGATGGATTAATACATTTATTTTAAATTTATTGAAGCGTACATTTTTCTTAGTGTAGATGAATTTTGAACAACTGATAGTTCATATTGAAATTTTATTTATCTGTTATTCATTTTCATACACATTTACTCACTTGGCATTAAAGAGTTTTTCGGGCTGAAAATAAAGCAAAATTGTATCATTATATAATATAATCATATTATGTATAAATAACATTGACTATATTAATTAAAAATAAACATAGAAAAATAATAATATCAATAATAATAATAAAATCACTCTCTTGTGTATGCATTTAATGATATTTTGTTCGTAATTTTGCGTCTTTTAGTGTTTATTTTACTCAATACTTACGTCTACAATTATTTAATTGCTCTTCAAGTGATGAAATATAAGATTGAATGGATCCAATATTAGTCATTACACCAAACATGTTTGCCCTCGCTTTTTCCAGCGCAAATGCTATTTGCTGTTGTTGTAACATTAGCTGAAATTAAGGTAATAATTTAAAGTTAAAGAAAGTTGTTTCTTGTAACGAACAGTAGTTTAATAATATCGAAATAAAATATAATTTCTCATTTAATGCTTTTTTTTCTTATAAAACTTTACCTGATTTGAAGCATTTTGTAAGGAATTTCTCATAGTGTTTGTCGAATTTGTAAGTTGCATCATAGTTTGGGTGATCACTCTAATTATAAAATACGATTATTTTAAATAATGTTAATATATATTAAATTATATAATTAAGCATTAAATTAAATTAAGTAAGATTTGTGAATCTTACATTATAAAATCAATTAGGTGCGATGAAATAATAATCTTTTTCAATAACGTTTTTTGAATAAAAAATTAGTGTAGATAGAATTGAATTTAATAACCAAAGTACGTTAAAAATGTATGTACATAATATCAAAGATATGTTAAATTCAGTCATAGTTATTACTATTTACATTGATGCGCGGAGAAAAAAGTTATATTAAAAATTATTATACTTATATCACTCGCATGATATCATCACTTGTATGTAGAAAATAAATTATATAAATTTATCAAAAACGTATTTATAATTAAAATATAAGATTAGTATTTTTTTCTTAATTATTTTATTCCATTCAATAATGATAATATGATAAAAAATTGTTATTATCATTTATATTATTATTTTTTATAAATATATTTCTGTTACACTGGTATAATAATTTTCAACAAAAATAATATGTTGATATAACATAAAAACATGTTAAAATAACAGGTTTCTTAGTTTACATTGAAATAAAATAAAATGTTGATATTTTCATTATGGCATAATATATTAACTTCAATTTGAAGATAACTTACATAATGAAACCGTTCTTTTCAAATAAAATAATGTATTTTCAATTAAGATATCTCTCTGATTAAATTATTAATAATATACATAATTTGTATAAATATTTTTTGTATGCAATAAAATCAATGTTGGTTATCGGTTATTTATCTTTGATTGGTTTTTATCATATTACTATACTTTTTAGAGGCAAAATCGTTACAAACAATGTTGCATTAGATGAATACTTACAACTGTGCTCCTTGCGTTGAATTCAGAAGGTTTTGGGCTAACTCAGAAAACCTAAACAATAAAAATTGATGTACGTTAAACAACTATTCAACTGCAAAGCATTCTTAATCGAATTTTTTTTTGCATTTCTTTCCACATATTCGTAATTGGAAGTAGTTAATGAAAAATAATCGTTAGTCAATTTACCCTGGTATCGGTGGCACCCCTAACTGAGCCGACACGGTGGTTATCATTAACGGCTAAAAAAGAAAAAATTAAAATTATTATAATTAATAAAGTATTTTATATTATTGATTTAAACCTTCGTTTTACAAGTTTTTCACTAGTTTTTGCATTAGAAAACTCGTTGGTAACTCATAAGTATTATGTTAGTGATTTCAAATTCTACTGGGGTACATCTAAATTGATAATTGTATGTATTGGAATTATGTTTTATTTGTCATATAGTTGTGTTTGACTACAAAGAAAAATGAGAGATGAAATTAACGTATTCCCTTGCATGGGAAAGCGTCACAATTGGCTCCACTTCGGTGTCTCTAAATGGATATTGTTTTATTTGAGCGTAAAAGTTATTTTATTTCTAAAGATTAAAATAAAAATTAGAAAAAAATTCATGAAGCAATTTTACTGTTTATTGTAAAAAACTGTTCCAAAAACAATTTGTAACTTTATTCAGAGACTGGTATGATTATTTTACACGCGAACGCAACCCTATCTCATTCAGATTACAATAAACTTATAAATCGGATTAGAGTGAAATTTGATACGTTTTACAGTAAAATTGTTGGTAAATCTGGATATTCTTTCCACACATATGATCTTATTGTACTATATTATATTCATAAAATATTTATGTAATACCTTTATGAGGATATGACATTGGAACTTTCTATCAATGTCCATTAATATTGAATTTTGTTATAATATTATTATAAATTTCATTGTCATGATGTCAATTACATTGTAAAATTTAATATTGTCTCGGGTTACTGCTCCAACTTTATCACACTTTATTATATGTATAATATTTTTAATTTTGTTTATTTTTGATACTTTTGAATTAGTAAAAATATCTTAAAAATACTATTACAAGTTTAGCCATAATTTATCAAATTCACATATGCATAGTATAGTTATTTATTAAAACAATTTGTTTTTTTTTTTTTATATACCCCTGTGGTATCCTCATAACAATTTGATAAGATACGACAGCCAAGAATCAAAACTTTTCGAGATTGATAAGTTGTCAAAAAGTAAACCGACGCATAATTTTCTTGTATCTGGAACAAATTGTCTTTGCTTGTAACATACAGATCTATTCTTTGAATACCCTACAAGCGTTAAATTTTTGATTATGCATGGAAGTGCAATAATATTGTATGTTTTAAATTATTCATTATAATAATATACGTCCTGACAAATATTTATTAATAATTATGGGAATTTGTTATTGCATTTATAGCGAAGTTGCTAAAATATTTATCAGGCAATATTTATCAAAATTATATGACGAATACCTAACGCTTGTAGAATTATTACTTTAAACTGAGATTTAAACTCTTTATTAAATTACCTAAAAATAATTGTACTCTTATAACTCGTTAATTCAAAATGTTTACTAATAAATTTGTAAAAGTTTAATAAAAAACAATATATTAAAAAAGACATTTGTTGTAACAAAAACAAAATGTTTTGGTACGGTAAAAAATGGTTATTACACAATTCTACTAAGTTTAACTTTTGAGTTCAATACATATTATTTTGATATTATTATTTTTGATATAATTTGATTAAACGTTTTCTCATTTTGATTTATCGTCCTACTTCATTTCTCAAATAAGTATTAAATTGTATTTAATTTGATTTATGCGCTGAGGTAAAAACAATAATATAAATTAACATGCGGCATTTCACGATAGCATTAAAACAGAAACAAGCTAAAATTTTCTTGGTAACAATTGGGAACCTTTTCAACATTGTCCACTATAAAATACAAACGTTTAAATATACTGCAGCAACACCGTCTTGTTATATGATGATTTTTACTTTTTTTTGTTTTCACATTCTGACTGATTGATGACTGTCCAACTCGTGATCACAATTCACTTGTATGCTGCACTACATTATCATGCCACTCAGATTGGTTAAACTATTTGAATTAGAATTTAAGTACCGACACTGCATTATAAAACAGATTTGACTTATTACAACGAATTTTTCGGTCAAAATTAAGTTATCGCTTTTAGTTAATACCCGAGTCTGAGTATAGATGGTGATGTCTATTGTTTGACCGCTTTAACTGTCATTTATGTCATTTTACATGATATAAGTGTGCCGTCTAATAAATTTGAACATTTACTATTTACCTAGAAATAAATCTTCTCCATTCTAATTATAAAAACGCTTTATTTTTCGGCTTCGATTCTGTTCATCGCAACTTTGTCATTTAAATTATTAAATAATTGAATATTTACAATGATAAAGTAACATATTTATTACTTGAGAAAAAATACAAAAATGTAAATATATATTATGTAGTTATTAAAAATTTATTGTAACATAAACTGATATATGATTCTGATGCTGCTTTAAATTTTTATAAACTTTTAGGAATGTTTGTTTTTTTTCGTATGTAAAAAAAGTGGAAAACTTATTTTAACAAATTCCAAATAATTTATATTTAATGTTCTGTAATTGTGAGTAGCTCAATCTAATTCGTTTAATAATTTTTGCTTAACGAGTCTGTTTCTTTGAAATTAGAGAATATAAGAATTAGTAATACTGTATTTCATTTTAATAATAATAAGGTCGTTTTATATGTTAATGCATCGATAAACTGAGAGAATTCGAGCAGAATCCATTTAAGCTATTAATTATTAACTCAGAAATATGTAATTCGAATGATTATAAAAATTGCTATAATGTTGCATGGATACATTTTTTTGTATAAAAAAATTTAAATGTTTTAATGTCAAAAACTGAATGATCTGGTCAAATCCGTTTCAATATAGCAATTTTTTGGTTAATGTCATTTTACTTGTTGTGATACAAAATTGGTTAATTGTCTACGACACATTTTTGTATCATCAAAATAATTGTATTCAACGAACGATAATTTACGATTAGTTTCTAAGTATACTGAGAAAAAATGTACACGCAAAATGGCCGAATTTCGGACGAATCAAAATACTATTGAATTGTACGGTGAACGTAAATTTACCGAGCATAAAACTTGAACGTTATCATATTATACTTGTATTCTGTTTATCAGTATTATATGATATTGTGTTTTATCAAGAAGCATTATTTCAACGATACTCGTGTGTATTTTTACTTAGTGTACATTTAACTTCGTCGTTCAGTGCCTAAATTATAATGATGTGGTTCTAAATGTAAGAAGAACAAATATGATGATGATTAATTTAGAGTTTTTTAAATAGATTAAAATATGCAAGACAATTTTGAAATTAAATAAATATAAATGCTTTTTAAATAGTATGATTTGATTTATTTTTTTCATATATCCATGTAAATAAGACTAGATATTAAGATGAAATATCACATAAAAACTAATTTTCAACAAATTTCTTCGTCTCCCTCTTGAATCAGCAGAAAAATAAATTCATAAATTTTCATGATAGTTCAAAACAACTTAAATGTTAAACTGCCATTGAAATTTTAGAATAAAAATTTTGTTGTGTGAATTAGAAACAATTTTAAATACAAATCATGTTTTTAAGATTATTATAAAAGTCTCCCGTTGATCCTTCAATAAGAGAAAAGAGATAATAAATAAGTATATAAGTAACAAAGTTTCAAGTTATCAAACCTAAATTAAACTTGTTTAAACTTGAAAAACAATTTTTTTTAATTCATTACAATTTTTCAAAAATCAAAATTTGGGTACATTGTGCATGTTGATTTCATAAAAGAATACAGTTTTTTTTTTAATATGTTATAGTAAAAACTCAATGTATTGTTGTATTGTTTGTTACAATTAAGTTTTTGTGCTTTCATGTTTATACATTTCAAATAATGTTTGGTTAATAATTGGATACTTATAAAACTGAAAAAAAATATATTTTATGATTTCAGTTTGATGCTATAATAATTATCATAGAAAGACTTAATTTCACTATATATAATTATAATTTTCAATATTATTCTAACGAATTCCAAATTTACAATATTTCATTGTTATGTGTCCAACTTCCTCTTTCTATGCCTTTATCATAATTTTGATTCGACCTGCAAAGTATGATATCGAACTTAAATAAATATATAAAATCATATAATTACCAAACTGAATTTAATTTTTTTTGCGCTGTGATAGACCGTTTTTATCTGGCAGAAAAATAATAAATATTATCTTAATGATAATTCAAAGTAGATCAAATTTCCGGTATAAGTAAAGAAACAAAGGCAATTAATATTTCTTTGTGTTTTAATAGGGCCATAGACAAGCAAAACGAACGTAAATTAATATCATCAGATTTCAATAGTTTAACCTAAATTTCATAAACTTAGCAGTCTATTTCTTGGTTTATTTAACAGATGTTCATTTCTAGCATGCGAGTCAAGAGTATTCCATTAAATCAATCTTTATATCAGTTTTAATTGTGACATTTTTTTCGATGCAACACAAAACTGACCTATTTAATACAAAGTGACAACCGTGTTAAGTAAATACATTTTTAAATTATTTCAAAATTCATATTATATGTCTTAATTTGATAAAATAAATGTTCATTTTTTTTTCTTTTTTTTTCAAAACACATTGTTGCTTTTAAACTACATACATAAGCATAAAGAACATTGTTTTGTTATGATTTGTTATGATTAATTATAATATCATTGTCAAGATTCTCTAAAAAAAAGTTGATTTTCATATTATTTATTATTTTGTAAAAATATCAAGACTTATTCTGGTTACTAATGATTTATAAGTATTTTATTCCCTGTTCTTTAAAGAGTTTTACATGAAAATGTTCTTTTCTTATTTATCTATGTTCATAAAGTAATTATTAATTTTTTTAATAATATATACGAAAAATAATTATTATACATTATGGTAAAGTTGCGCGGGTGAAAATTTATCTGTTAAAATTAAATATAATAAATGCTGATATAACATAAACAAGGAATGTTACTATCATAAAGTTAACGAGAGAGAAAGATAAAAGTTTGTGCCTCTTTCGTTTTGTTAATTTTCTCCATCTTTGTTTAATGTTTACATTTTAACATATGTTCTATCAGCATCTATTATATGCCATTCAACCAGTTACTTTGTTCCCCGTGTATTTAATACATTTGTTTTTTAGAGTGTAGGTCAGTGCTGCCATACAATCTAGTAATTTTTATGCAAATTACATTTTATTATTAACACTAAAATGTAAAATGTATACATTTCGGATGAAAGTTATCGTATAAAATAATATAATTCAAGAGACTTAGTTTTAAAATATTAAAATATCATATTTGAAAAATATTAGAGGTATCGATGATATTGTTGTGAAATATATTAAAATTTGATATATTTCAGATATGTATCTGCAGATGGCGTATTTACGGGATGCAATACCAGATCCTGAAGTTTCGTATTTTCTACGTTGCCGTCTTAGGTATTTTTCACATTTTCTCAATCATGAGACGTCAAAATTGATTTTCCCGAGTTATGCGGTGCTTCTTATGAAAGAACCAATGTAATCGATACATCAAATTTGTTATTTTGTCCAAAATTTGAGTAAAAAATTGGACCAAAGATTTTAACCCACATTGTGATTAATCAATCGTCATCAATTTTCGATCCTATTTATTTCCTTCAATATACTAAATAATGCCAATGTTCGCGTATTAAATTAATGATTTCTACATGAAAAACACTGCATAACTCTGGAAAATCGATTTTGATGTCTTGTAATTGAGAAAACGTGAAAAAAAACACAAGTCGATAACGTAGAAATCGCAACCAAAATTCGGAGTTCGGGATCCGATATGGAATCCCCTTAAGGTTATTGCTGCCAAGTAATATTGAAAGCAGCGCGTAAAACTTTGGAGTTCGTCTAAACATTTGAGCTTTTTGTCAAATTACGTGTTTTTGGTTCACGAAATTTTGGCGTTGTAAACGGATCGGGATGATAGATATAAATATAATGCAGATTCAACACGAATTAAGCGACATCTATATAGTGTAAACTAATCCAAATTTAAAATTGACATTTGAAATTGTTCATTAATTCAGATTGATTTATTCTTTAATCAAAGAATATTTTTAAGAATCAAATTGTATTTTTGAATATTTTATGATGGATGAAATAAGAAATCGCTATTAGCTTTTATTGTTGTTGAGTTAAAGATAATATAGAGTTGAACAAATGAAATAATAATTTAATAAAAATTTAATTATTA
>JABFQB010000484.1:0-10291 GCA_022817105.1 Pseudanteris insignis
AAATTAATGTCGATCATTATTAATAATGAGTTTTTAAACTTAATCGATTTTTTCAGTTTTTATATACAGCATGCCAGGTTACAACTGTTCTATTAAAGAAAGAATGTTATATTCTTCTTGCAAAGCTTCATTGCTTGATTACATAGAATCTTTGGGTCTTATTATATCAAAAAAGGTTTGTATTAATTATTACATAAATTCAATAGAAATAAAACAAAATAATAAGAACACTTTTTAAATATAATTAATTCAATCATTGACTTTTCTTATTGTTTTTTCACTTGCAGATTGAAACTGATAATGTAACAGAACTAACTGATGAGTTCTTTCAAAGTGAATTACATCCTAAGGTAAATTTACATCGACCAAAGTTTGCGAAGCCTAAAGGTCCTCCTAATCGTGGTGCTAAACGTATTACAAAAGTTCAAGAATAAAAATACTATGACAATTATGTATATAATATCTTATTTATATTTAAGTATGCAAGTGATTTATAAAGAGACCTTTATTTTCCGATTAAGAATGTAGACACGTATAGATGAGTCTGTAGATTTTAAATTGCATTGTACAAGACAATTTCAAACTCAAAAACCTCTTGGCATGCGTTAAACACGCATTTTAATGTGATAATGCTCATACGATAAACTTATTGTATATACCTGACTACACTAAATATAAATTCATTTTAAAGTTCGATCAATGTTTTCATCACACGATCATGTAATTGTAAAATATTTATTTACAAACTTAAGCATGATAATTGTTTTATTTTGACATGTACATCTTTTTTGACTTGTATCATGATAAAATATATGATCTTTTTATATAAATGAACACAAAATAAAAAGAAAATATATTAATTTGTGCAATATAATTTATTGTTACACAAATAATAATAATTTATTTATAAAATTTTAATTTCTAAAATATAAATCAAGTATCAATTATTTTATTAATAAATTTTATTTTAATAAATTATTTAATCATTAGGAAAACGTTCTCAAATATTTTTATTTGTCTGATGTAAAGGATTTCCGTCAGATGTCTTACTTTTCAACATACTGTCCACTAAATGTCCTTCTTTTTCTATACCCCATCTTTCATCTTCATGCTTTAATTCGTATATTTTATTGCTATTAAATAATTTATATAGTTAATTTCACTTCAGTAATTAATTTTCATGGTATTATAAACTTAAAATTACTACTTACTCTCTGCTATTTATAAATTTATAATTTGTATACATATGTTGTTCAAAAGAACGGTTTGTTAGCAGTAATAAAGGTGAAATTATGAGACTGCAGCATAGTCCTAAGAATCCTCCTATTACTCCACCTGAAATCATCCCTCTAAAACCAAGAGGAATTTTGTATAAAGTACCTATACAGCATGCTGCTGGACCTAAATTCCACACTGAATGGTTTTGTCTTACAATGCCAATAACTATATAACAGAACCTATGCCAATTGAAACAGAATATTAATTTAAATTTAAAATATGAGTTTTGAAAATTAATTCAAATTTTATATATATATATCTCTCACGTAAATAAGCCAGTGAAACATGCAAAACGGATTCCCCAGCTAAATCCTCCTTTCATTATATGAAAAGTTATATTGTCTTGGAGTCGTCTTTTTGCTTCTGTTTTACTTTTATAAGCTGTTGCTTCATTTCTTTCTATATAAGTATGAAGCATAGCTCGTCCATACAAATATCCGCTAAAAAAAAATCCAGTAAAAAATGCTCCAAAAGTATTACCTATGATAGTGCATGTTTCTGGTCGTAAATTTTGATTTTCTCTATAAAAATTCAGTCAACAATCATTCAATTGTTATCTTAGTATACATCTTAAAATCTTAATTTTAAAAACAGTTAAGCAATTTTCGATATTTTTAAATGTCAATTCCATGTCATTTTTATTAGTATATTTTAAATATATATTTTATACTAATATATATTCATTATATGTACTAGCTAATGATCAACGAGCTTAAACATTATAAGTTATAGTTTATATATATATTATTAGTTATTCTCGATGAATTATTATATATGAAAACTAGTCATTTGATTTATGTTTATAAATTAATTATTTTCAAACATTTAATGTCTAGTTATCTTTGACTTATAGTCTAAGTAATAAGTTGAATAGATTTATATGATAACTTACTCCCTTTGAAATATAGAAATAATTTTTTCCCATTTAGTGATTGGTTCTTTATAGGGTTCCACAATGTCGTATTTGCGTTTCAGTGGCAGAAACGCTAAAACAAATGGTTTCTTACTGAATTTATGAATTAATTTATAATTCATTTCAAGTTTATAAATTTCTATGATTTTACTCAAGTAAGATTTAACTCAGTATCGAATACACAAATTGAAAAATGGTTTTATAACCAACCTCCAAAGACTACACATTCTACATTCACATAATTCACACAAGTGCAGTCAGCTGATAACACAAAGGTCGGTAAGTTGGTACTTCTAGACGCGTATATTTTAAAAATGATACTGATGCATAGTTTCAAATAATAGTAATTAAAACCACATTAACATTAACAATATGCTTAAATACAATCGTTATAAAGCTGGAATGTACAAGACAATAAACATTTTTTATAATTAAGACTGAGTTGCTTTGTTATATTTTAATAATACTATCTGATTTGTAACTGTCAAACTGCTACAAAACAATAATACCTGCAACAATGGTAACAATAAAATTAAACAATACTGGATTTATCAAATTACATTTACCTTTTTATAGGCCGTTTTCCATTTGAACAATACTAGACTCCTAGAAACAAACTGCAATTTTAAATCTTATTTTCATAAATGAGTATTAAAAAACAATAAGAAGATTATTAAGAATTGATTGTTACGTTACATTAATTAAATATAATATTAGATTAAACATTTAATTGACAAATTTTTCAGTGAGAATTTGATTTGTGCAGTGTTGAAAATACGAAATTATTTTCACCACCAATGAAAAATACACCGAATGTATGTATATAATAATTACAAATAAAATCAATAGAACAATCAAATCAAATATAAAAAACTATGAACCTTTATACATCAACAGTTCAATACTGACAACTCCGAAATTTATTTTCTTACAAGTGTTTAAAAAATTAATTATAATATTAATGATAACAAACAAATATTAACAGCAAAAAAACACACTAAGAGACGAGTAAATTGTGAAGAAATGCAAAACTTAGGTTACTACGGATCAGCTAACGATAACACAGAATAGGTTGGTGATATGAATTATTGGTAAGAACGATCCCTGTACGACCATTTGAAGAAACTAAATTGTTCATAATTAGAATGAATTTCTGTAAATTAAATCCATGAATCAATTTATGACATATATATAATTTTTTACTTCTTTGACATACTTTCTGGAATATAAGGATAAATATTTATACATATATATTATCTAGCTGTTTTACAAAACAAAATATATATTTTATTTTAGGTGGAGTGCAAGTTATGGGTGGGGCTCAGACATATCGTTTTTAAAATTTATTTTTTATGAATAACACTCAAGTTTTAAAACGCGGAGACACTATTCTTTGCCAGTTTTGCGTACGGTGTAAAAGTTTTTGGTCGAATTTATTCTTTTAATTTATTCCTCTGATTTATTAAAAATTAACATAAATATTCAAAAAAATCTTTATATTATCCTTGAGTATCAACAAAAGAATATGTCTATAACTTCAAGTAAAATTTATATACGAAATTGTTTTTTAATTCTTAGGACCAAGTTTTGTTTGCAAAATTGAATTTTCGTTCCAGGAACTCTGAATTCATTCGAGAAAAAATAACTATTTGAAGTGATGAAAATATTAATCTGCAAATATTTGAGAGTAACGAAATAGGTTTTTTAAAAATTTAATTTTATATTAAATTAAATTAACATTTCATACAATTTTTATATTGAAAAAATCACTTTCTCATTCAGTAGAATTGTTTTAATTATTTTATCTTTATACATGGGAGAGTGTTTCAGTGATTACGAAAGGCCATGTCTCGTCGAATTTACATGTCCCCGAAATTTGGATGAAAGTAGATTTACTAATCGAATTTGCGATGAATTCATCAATGCGTGACATCGGTGCATGCGTGTAATTGAATAATTTATCGAAACTCGTGTCTCATATAAAAGTCTGCCGATCGACAGGATACTAAATGCATTACGGTTTCGCGTTCCTTAAAAGGCTATCTGACGATTGAATGGGTATCTGGAGAAAAACCGAATTTCAACCAATATAAACGCTTTGTTATGATAAGCGATTAATTAATCGTCGTTTTTTAATGTTTTTTTCGAATGAATAAACTCGAGACATTTATATTAAGATAATTAAAATTCATTGCAAATAATCGATCAGTACTGCCTTTATACACAAAGATAAGCTGGTCGGCACTGGCCCAAGCCTCTCGGGGGGGTTGGCTAACGGTTGGCACTTCACGCCATTATACTCCGCACCAATTGCGAAAATTAGTGGAATCGAGGCGTCAATCTTTTGGCCATTGATTGGCTGACGGCCGGCTGAGTGTTGGCACCAATACTTATACTTAATTTCATTTCATACACATGCATTAAAGCATAACAATGAATCATTTCAGTAGTGCCGGTACTGGGCCAACCGTTGGCTGAAAAATGGCTCGAGTGTAATACAATGAAATCTAATAATTTTTACCATTATATTGTAAGTCAGTACTAGGACTGAGTATAACGGTGTTACATGCCAACCGTCAGCCAACCATTAGCCTAAGTCGAAGCTTGGGCCGGTACTTGTACACTGAGTAAAATGTCGTTGAACGAATTACTACCTTTACTAGTAAATTGAGGAAGTAAGTGAAAATCTCATAAAAAATACTATCAAAAATAATAAAATTGTTTACCAAAATAGTAATTCGTCCTTAAATTCTAAATAATATCTGTGTTTTTCGTAATCGATATTCATGAGATTTGCATTTACGTCCTCAATTTACAACCAAAATAGTAATTTTTTCAATAATTTTTCTCTCGGTGTATCTACAGAAATTACAGACGGACAAAAATATTAATTACACTCATATAAACATCATTTCAAAACAAAAAATGTTTTTTTAGGACACGAACATTTTTCTTGTCTCGAGAACATTGATTTTTTTATTTTAATACAGTAAAATAATATCCTAATTAAAGATATTATTTCAGGTTTCAATGTTTGTGTATTAAATTCGTGAAATTGCATACACAAAAGACCTTTTTATATAATATTATTTGATTACTGCACGCGATTGTGCATAGTATTTTTCATTTGAAATGACGAACGAGTTAAAATAGGCGTTTCTCCGCCGATGTCGGAGATTAAAACATTAGCAGTTGAATGGGTTGGGCGGTTCTTTATAAGACGAGGCCACCCAGATTTCTGAGTCTAACGAACTTTGGTGATTTAATACAGCATCAAGCGGTACGCATAGCACTGTTTAATACGGCACGAGTCAGTTCTAAAAAGAAAAGTGCATGGTCTCAGGTTTCTCACAACGTGCGGGTGCAACAAGTTTGGATCCAAGGGTTTTAGTCTCTAAGTTGAAGTTAAATTCATCGATCGGCGTGCAAACATATACTCATGCATTATTCTTTTGATGTATTTATACATCTAAAAACAATAACATACACTGAGAGAAAAATATGATTAAATAATACTAATTTTGATAAGAATAAGGAGGTATAAGGGATATATCAGGATATTTCTTAGTGAAAATATTATTTCTCTTATATCTCATGTCTAATATGAAATAAATACTGTATAATGTAATAATTGATAGCAAACATTAATGTTCATAAAATTTATGAAACAATACACGAATGTTTTCGATTATGATAATACATGTTATTTATATAAATATAATTTTACTATCAGTTAACAGAAAAAAATAATGACAAGTAACATCAAACATCAATATTAATGTTATTTATGCTGTGTTTAGACTTTTCTTTGTTTTGATTTATAATCGATCTGCGTCTCGCATGAGATGTGTGTGCGTGCGTGTGCGTGCGTGCGTGTGTAGTAGTAGTGTGTGTACACATACATACCAACATACATACAAAGCACATTGAAAATGTAATACTACAATAATATGGAATATAATTTATTTTTTTTTTTTATGAAATGTGCTCGTACTTTTTATATGGTAAAAGGTAATTTCTTTTTAGACGGTAGTAAAATTCATGTGAATCGAAACTAAATTGTACATATAAAAATGTATAAAAAATGTATGCATTTCTCTGATTAACTTTAACAGCTGATAATAATATTTGATAAATGAAAAATTAGAAGCAATTCAGCATATGATGAATAGATTAAATCTGATTTTTAGTATAAGCAAATGGATGGAGATAAAAAATGTTTAAAATATAATTTAGAATATTTAACCAAACTATTTGATTGTAACAACGAAAACGACCTTACAAAAACATTTGGTCAACAGAACCAACAAATTTGGTTTGCTGTATATCAACCAAAAAATTTAGTTTAATGACCCAAAATTTTGTAACTATAACCAAATATTTTTCTCCGTGTATTTAAAATTGTACAATCCTACATCAATTTTTATAGATATTGATACAATTTTTCTCTCAGTGTACACAGGAAAAAATAACGATGTTGGCTCTAACGTGAGACAATGTTGGATTTACATTGTGAAAGACAGAAATATATAAATATCATTATAATAAAGGATAGACATAGTATCTTCTTTTGTTTTCTTTGTCTTTTTTCAATTTGTTATGACACATAAAGTTGTCCTTCACAATGTAAGTCTAACAAGATTTTCGTCATTGGCACAATACTAAATTTTTTCCCGTGTAGTATGTATGACGATAATATATGTATAATATATAATATATTAATATATGTATAACACACAGCAAATATGAAATTTTGTATGCTACTACACGCAGAGAACTACTTTGTCAATATTACCAAAATTTGTTGTATTTGACAAAATGATTTTGTTGTTATTTGCCCAACAAAATTATTTGTCAAATCAACAAAACTATTTTATTTTCAAGTTTTTGTTAAATCAACAGAATATTTGTATTGAAAATATTGCCTATACTTTTAAAAATATTTTCATTTGCTTATGAAGACAATCTTCTAAAAGCATTTATTCTAATATTCATCAGAATTTCACTGTGTTTTAGAATATTTAATTTAAGTAAAGAAAGACTATATTTTTATGTTAAACATAATTTATACTCATGTTACACTGAAAATTATAGAATTTTCCGGTGTATGGATCATTTTTAAGAGTGTCCATGAATTCAAGCAGTTGTTTCGGCCCGAATTATTTTACCACGCTCGATAGGTCGCGCTGCCTGACAGCAGCATACGAACTTGTGTGCGACTGTTCAATAATCAATTGCTCTGATGAAACTCTCAATTACAGGATTGTCCATTTGTCTTTTTTGCTTGGCGTTGAATGAATGAAATGTTATTCTTAGCGGCATGAGAGTTGCCATGGCCTGAACCCAGAATAACATAGATAGCTTCCGCGTAGTATCAAAATGCCGTCGAATAATTGCGGCAAATGAAGCAGTCAGACGTAATGTGGAGTAACGCAAAACGTTGAGAATAATTGTGAGCGCAGCCGTCTGCCCAATTGACCAAATTGGTCGGCTTTTTCGCAGCCTCGCTAAAGCCGAATTGGTCTGTTTTTTTTTCTTCTAATTTCCCGCCGCTCTTACAGCACACATCAAACATTTCGTTTGTCGCGTTTGATATTCCCGTGAAACTCTACCCGTCTAATTTGTAATGTGTGAGTTGACTAATTGACTACGAAACGCATAAACGCTTTTGCTTCACATAATAGTCTTATTACGTTTCATTACATCCTTTAATGTGGCGCGAGCCATATTTGCTCACGTAATAATTTTCAGGCGTTCATTATAACGGTCAATGCACCTCAAAATTATACAATTGAATGCCTGCTATTAGATGAAAACTGATAATATTGATGAATTAAATTGACTGATAATATTGAATTTAAATATTTCAGTTTAAACCCAAAAACCCAAATACCCACGTAGAAAAAGACAAAAGGGGCAGTACTGGCCCAACCCTGAAAAAGGTTGGTTGACGGTTGGGACGAAACGCCGTTTTACTCTGGGCCAGTACTGGCAGACGAAAATATTGCTAAAATTGTTGGAATCAATCGGGCCAGGCTCGGGCCATTCTTTATCCAACGGTCGGCCCAGTGCTGGCCCAACAAAGAAATAAGATCGTCTTATTTTAACGCTAGCCCAAGAATGTCTCGATCGTCACTACTGGCCAACCATCAATTATTCTACCCATGTAAAAACGTGATCTTATTTTTCGGTTGGCCCAGCACAGGGCCTGATTGATACTAATAATTATAGTAATAGTTTTGTCTTCCAGCACTAGCCCGGAGTAAAATGGCGTTTCATCTCAACAGTCAGCCAACATTCTTCAGGGTTGGGCCAGTACTTAGTCTTTTTTCACATGGGTATATGTTCTCATACATGCAGTACTTAAATTAACATAAGTAAATGTTTTAGAACGTTATGAAAAAGTTTACGTTGTAAAATTTGGAAATAAATTCACTCATACCGGACTGTGTGGTAAATAATAACAAAAAAGATCAAAATGTATATGGAAGTTAAGTATTTTCACCGTAACAAAATTGTTCACTCGGTGTGTAAATTAATAACGATTGATACTAAAATTTTGTATTTGTTTCTAAAATTCATAAATCCGTGCATTAAAATCAATGTACTAAAAATTTAATTTTCAAAAGTAAAAAGATAAATTTCAAAGAAAATCCATGGATTAGACTTCCAGTCCTTTTGCATTAAATTGAATGTAATTTTTAACATTGCACCTTACATAAAACAATGTCTCAACGGTATCAGCCAACATTTAAAACTTACATTACACCGGGTAGATAAATGAAAAGAGGTGTAAAATCTTTCGCGACATTAATTGCCTTCCGTTACTTATCTTTTAAATGCATTCACGCTTGTATCTTATCCAATAAAAAAACATTAATAATGTAAAATACGTTATTAAAGTATACCTAGTGAAAATAAGAAATCTAAAATTCGTCTACATAGTTTCACTTGACATAGGGCTTAAATTCAATGAATTATGCACTGTTTTATCAACTTTGCGGAGTAAATAAGGAGCCTTTAATTAGCAAATAGTAAAAATAAAGCGATCTCGGTGTGTGGCCTGTTATCTGTGCGTTACATTGAACGTTATCATTTGATGACACCTGTAGGCTTTTCCATCAGCAGGTCTCGGCGGTCAAACTACTAATATAAGGTCCGGTTGAACCGAGTACTTCTGCTACGTGGGTCGTACTAATATGGTTTTGCGTATGAGGACAATCCGATAAGAAGTGTGATAAATACTTTACACGAGCTCAGCCGTACATTTCACGTAACGCAAACGTAGGCCGAACAAAAATCAGCAATATCTGGAGGATGGATGGTCCCTACTCGTTATTTATACCACGCAACACTGTCACGAAATAGTCGCATTCTAATCATAACGGTTGTAAAAATTGGATAAATCTTCACGCGTAAAGTATCGACAAGTTGATTTACTGCATGACGCGGGAGAAAATAAAATTAAGATTTTTTAATTACTGCAGATTCTGTTCCGTAAATGGTCCGTCGAGTGTTTGTTTCTGAAACGTGTATTTCTGTTAATTGAAGATACTTATCTTGAAGTTAATGCTGAACTGAAGAAAAATCGTTATCTTGTTAGTTACCTGAGTAGTTTCTTTATTTCATGTGTAATCACTGTAAAAAAGTTTACTTACCTTAAAAGAAAAATAAATGAAAAACTTTATTAAAACACGATAGATATTATTTTTTTATTATAATATTCATTAATTGGGTTTATTCATAACTAGGCACCAATCGCAAAATTAACACCAACTTAGGAATCTCGATAAGAAAATGCGAGAGTGGAACAAAAGGGCCGATTCTGGTTGTCAGACTTCGGTCAACAAACATAGACCAGTCTAGGTTCGACTATGTCTTAGATCTCGAGTAGCTCACTGTAAGAAATGGTGAAATTTATACAATTTAATCTATTTACTCCCTATTAATATCAACTAATTTTAAATAATACGAGGTGAGGCAGAAAAGTAATGAGACAGATTTTTTATTTATCTAAGTTTTTATTTCTTTCAAACATCAATGTTATACCCTTCAAAGAAGTTCTCTTGGGCAGCTACACACCGTTGGAGACGTTGTTGC
>JABFQB010000486.1:0-10289 GCA_022817105.1 Pseudanteris insignis
AAGAACACCTCGTCTGCAGCTGATACCGTGGTATAGAACTTTTTATCGCAGTTCAAACGTACGAAATTTACGTTCGAGATTTCGTAAATACGTAGCATTCGTAAAATAAATCGTCGTTGCCGGTCATTGATAGGTTAATCAAAGCTCGATATAATGACCTCGTTAATCAGTTTGTAGGAGTTACGTTCCATCGAACGTCCATTTATAAATTCAACGAACTATAAGTTAGGGAAATTTAAACGATTTTCGATTGATTCATAATCATGACCGAATTGAAATTCGTTTGTATACTGTAAAAAAATATATTTTGCCTGAAATAAATAGATTATACTTGTAAAAAGTGAAAATTTATTTATTTTAAATGAAAATCTATTTGATACAAGTCAAATCTATTGTAGTGAAATTGTCTGTTTTTACAAAGTATAATAATATTGAGTATTCAAAAAATAAATAATTATAAAATTTATGATCAGCGCTACAATTTCCCTTTAATCTCACTGAATATTAAATATAGAAAATTCTAAATCAGTGCTTCTTGCGTGTGGTGCCCTCCGTGGAAATTTTGTTGCCGTTAACGTTATTCCATCGGTTAACGTGCAACGTTTCGCAATTTTAACCAAATGCGACAATCACGCATCAGGCTTTATCGTCGCCGTCTGACGCCGTTAGGTCTGCCGTATTTACGAAAATCGTGTCCTTCGGAATGTCGGCCCCGGAGTTATCGAGGCGTGTGATCATCCGAGCCTTCAAAAGCAAGCTCGAATGGTCTGGACATTTTGCGTGATCGTTGCCCCGGGCGTATCATTTCGTCCGAAATATTTTCTGACAGCGAAGATCTACACGCCGCGGTCTGTCCATATCGCAAAAAAAAAATCTACCCCCGACTTCGAGACACTTCGCCCGCGTGGTTCGTCTAACGCGCGCATAAAACCTAACAGTCGACATCATCGTTTCTCCCGTTACTACGTTTCGTCTTATTTTTTTCGCCCTCCCACACATTTGCCCCGCGCTAACCAAACGCTCGAATGTGGAAACGGCTGTAACCGTTTCGACTTCTGTCGTAACGAATATGTTTTTTTCTTTTTATGTTTCTAGGGTGAACAAAGTGGCCGAACTGTAAATTTTATCAATACCATTTATGGCACGTAAAGCGTAAGGAGTTGAATCTGACGTTTGGCGGTACGCCGGTAATAACGCGGTAATAATAAATGTAGCCAAATTCGGATAAAGAAAGTAATCAAATTTGATCCGTCGTGTACAGTGGGTTACGTTTACTCAACGATCGGAGGTGCGATTAAGGGCGCGCGAAACGATTTCCGGAGATCGAAAATAACGTACACACGCGAGTTATGTTGTTGGCATCAATTGTTTGTACGACTGACAGATGTCGCTTTACCCTTACGAGGCTGGTTTACTACGACCGCAAATGTTCCGTCGGTGTACGGATCGTAAATATATGCGATATAATTTGACGTTTCGATGCTCGCTAGAGAGCTTAAAGATTATTGAGAAGTTTTTATTAGTCCTTTTTATTTAACGTACTATCAATAAAAATATTAGTTACGTTTGTACACGTATTGTTGGAATTAGATCGCTGAAGTGTAGTAAAACGAAGTCATAACGTACGGGACCTTTTTTTTGCGAAACCTCATAAATTTAACTTTCAACGTAAAAACCTCAACTTACACGTTATAAAAGGCAAAAGCAAATAAAAGTTTTTTTTTTGTTTCTTTGAGTGCACGTACGTGAGTACGGACTACAGTTTTCCTTCTTTTTTGGCTTTACTTACTTTTGTTGTTTGAATTTTTATGTCGTTGATTTGATTATTATTTATGATGATTATGATAATTTGGTGAAATTTTTATTTTCATGTTAGATATTTTGCATTAAATGTCAGGTATTAGTATGAGAAGTTTGTTTATGAGGATCCATTAAAGTTAAGATGCAACGTTTGAAACTTTCAGTACTGGTTATAATGAAATTCGTGTAGAATTTCGCATTTTCGATAATTAACGATTAAACAATGAAAATAAAATTACCGGAAGTATTGTTCATTATAAAAAAGTTCTTTTTATTTATTGCAATTCCAAAAAATAGTCAAAATTCATAAATCACACTGAGAGAAAAGTTCTTAGAAAAATTACCATGCTGTACAGCATAACTTAGAAATTATAAGCTGGCAATAAACAGCGTCTCAAGTAGAAATTCATGGTGGATTTCCACGAATCTGTAAAGGGCCAAGTCAGGATTTGTCTTGATCCTAACACAATCCAATCAGTGCCATCTATGGATTGTATTAGGAAGATTTATATAGTAATAACTTTACAGGCACTGGCCAGATTTTCCTTAAAATGGCCGGCACTGTCAGGCATTAGTCAGTCCATTTTAACCAATTTCTTAATAATCGTAGATGACGGTTTTACCGTTTTTATGATTGCATTTAACCTATAAAAGTCAATTTTTGTTTTTTTTTTATTATTTTTTGTCTTTTCATGATAAAACATGGACGGAAGACATCGCGTGGATAGTCATACATTGTTTAAAAAAAGTTCAAATGAATTACAAAACTCGCCGTGAAATTCTTAGTGTGTAAAGTGAACAAGTGAATATAATGACTAATCGAAAAGGCCTTTCATATATCTTCCTTACCTGTACATCTAAAGCGTCGCCTGATTGAACTGATTGATTTTACCATACTTAAATAGAAAAAAATGGCAAATATTTATTTTTCTTCTATTAAAGCTAAATAATAACGTAACATATTCCTCAATTACGTTTGTTTTTTTTTTATTTTTCTAGCATTTATTATTAACGTAACAATTGATTGTAGAAAATATTGTATAATAAATAATTACATCTAGTTCAACGGCCTTACTCTATAAAAATATTAATTAATATATTTTTCAATACAATACATTGTATAATGATCAAAAAATTTAGTTGAACATGAAATTCTGTTTTTTGAAATTCCTATGCTAGCATACTCGACTTAAAATTGACTCTACATCTCCAAACTGGCACTTTGAATCGTAGTTTCAAAAAATATTTTCTCGGAGTATAAAGCGCCTAGACTTTAATGTCCTACAAAATCAGGTGCATTAGTTAAGTGGTTTGTGAGTTATTATGTCCGGAAAGTTCAAAAACCCGGTGCCGAGCAAAACAAATTGGAAGTTGTTTTGGGTTTCCACTACGATACGTTAATCTATGCATTCGAGCATATTGCACTGTTATTTTATTACTACAAATATAAGAAAAGCAATTATTCATAGTGTTTTCGAAATTCAAAAAAAGGTCCAATAATTCAATATTTTTCTTTTTATGCAAAAACTTTAAAGATACTATTGAGTCGTTAAATTTATGTTTGTTCGTAATTTGTTTGTTGCAAAAAAAACTCAGGTAATATTAGAAATAATTATAACAAGTCGATATTTTTATGATAAGGTTTAGTATTACAATATTGCTATTATGAAACATTTATTAATTATATTATGTAATTATTTATATTATTGATACAATGTTCAGTAAAAATTTACACATTATTTAATATTAATATATATAACAGTATTTTTATTTTACACGATAATAATTTTATCATGATTATTTATTATGATAAGTTCATAATTATGCTATGTTGCGACTGAAAACTTTTTTTTCATATTCAATCAGTTAACCATAACATTAAAACAAAAATATTTTTGTAAATTTTCAAAGATAATTATTTTGCAAGATAACAACATAATGATTGCAACTAAATTAACAGAACAGTTTTTTTGAGTGAACTATGGTAATTAAAAATGATCTTATTACACTATATAAACAGATTATTCATTCAAAGTACCAATAATCCAGCACAAAAATAATTGATAGAGAGAAAACAACCAAATTAATTCGTTTCCTCCAATTTGGTCAAGGATTTTCCTTTCAACGTGAATACATATCTCGTGATATGAATTAAGACATGGTTGAGGTGAATTAAATGTTGGTTAGTGAAAGGACTAAAGTCTCTCATTATATTTGCTAAGATTATTTTATTACTTTCAATTTTGTAATTAGGTAACGCATTTTATTGATACAGAAATGAAAAAAAAAATGAATAATATTCAAAGGAATGCATTTACGCATTACACTATTTTTACTGGATATAATACAAAAAAATATTCAAGAAAATTTATAAACAATACTCATACGAATTTGCGGTAAAAAATGACTACACTAAGAGAACAGTTCAGATGAAAATTACCATACCGTATAGTACCACTGACATAAGTATCAGAATGTAATTTTTTAAATTGGTTTTTTTTATTATTATTTCATAATAACATACACATAGCCAGATTACAATGAATAATTTCTTATTCTAAAAAATCAAATAATAAATTTTTCTTATTATATTTTTAAAGTCTGAACTTAATCTAATTAATGATAATAATAAAATTAAATAAGTATCAATCATTCAATTGATTATGACGCCATCTGTTGATAATTCATTAAAACATCTAATATTTGTAGTGTATTCCAACAAATATATACTAATATAAATAAAATATGTCAATATAATATTAATATTACTGTCATTTAGCATCACAAATGACTTTGGTGCGCACGATATTTAATTAGATATGGAGGGTACGGTATAGCCGGTTATCATTTCGCAGGGGCATCTTTCAACAATCCGCCTATCGCCAGTCCATTTCAGATATCGAATGCAAGATGGATATTGTAATTATTTCTTTTATTACAGACACGTCAAATTTGTATATGATAACTTTTTTCATATTTTGAATAATTATTTATGATCTAAAAAATATATAAACTATAGTTATTTTTTCACAAATTTATTTCTCATAATAAAATAATTTAAAAAAAAATAACTTCGCTTATGTTTAATTTATCATTAACTAATTTCAAGATTTTTTTAGTTTCATTCAATTAAAAATAAATTGATGTTACCCTCTTATTTCTTGTAAGAAGCAAATACAAATTAATATCGAAACATTTCGAAATCATCATCGAAACACACCATATCAACATTTTTATCCTAAATCCATCATTTTCGAAATTTCCATTTCTGTGGCAAAACTAAATCACAATGAATAATGTGCATCTGGCATCGATCCAGACTTATACATTTACGTATACCATTAGTCTTATCATATTTTGATAGTCATAAGAAAGTAGTTTCAATTTTTTTTACGTTGATAAAACATTAACGTGTAATTCAAAACCAAATTCTCACAGAAATTCATATTACGTTAAGGTAAAAATGTGAGTAAAAAGTGCTATTAATATTTGTATTCTGGAGGTATAACGCAAAATTAACTATATTATTTTTTGATTGAAAAATTCTTATCAATGATGGTAATGTGACATGAAACAAGTGATGAAATGGATATTATCTGCTAGTACAATTTTCATATTTTGTACGCGAATACATTGACGTTATATATACATCCAATGTACAAATATTGATGGTACTTTTTACTAATACTTTCTCTCAGTATACCAATCTGTGAAAATGTTATACAAAACTCATTAAATAATACTAGAAAAAAAGACAAATAATAAATAACGAGTCCTAATAAATATTCTAATAATAATAACAAATGAATCACTTTAATTTTAAGACTATATACTAAAATAAAAAAACATTGAAATTAAATTCATGTCAATATAACAAATTAAAAGTTGTAAGGTAATTTGTAATATATAAAATAAACATATCTGTCAAGGTCAAATTTTATTCAGATTTAATAGAAATCGCGAAGTAGATTGAACTTACTTATGAAGTCTACATCACTGTATCTGACCCAATACGAATTTCCGATTCATAAATGATAAATAACGTATAACTGGAGCTAAAAAATATGACTGAAATCGAATATTTTTGTACTATTATCTGGGTCATCCATATTATCAGTTAACGTATAAAAAAATTGCTATCTCGCAATTAACGCAATTTGATTTAATTAACTTCATATTCAATGCGAAATGAACTCTATAATTATAATTCTTTGATAGCAGCATTTTTTATTTGTATTATTAATGTTTCTTTTACACTATAAAGTAAAATTAGTTAAATGCATTTGATATAATATTTTTTATAATAAATACTTACAAAGTTATAATAAACACTTAAAAAGTTTACTTTTGTATTTATCATTTTTAGCCCCAAACTTTTTTTGTTCATCCCATCGTATCGCGCCCATTTGGATGATTTTAATTTCTTGTATACTAAATTTCAGGTTAAATCGAATGGTGGTTTAGAGTGCTTCATTGTTAATTATGCTTACAAACTGCTCGTAATCACGCGACTGTTTGTTAAAAGCCACGAAGAAATGATCAAGAAATAGATCGAAGCAGACAAAATGACGTTTAACCTTTTCTCCCTATCACTTATCTACGTCAAATAAATAATACAGTTGTAATTAGTTTTATGCAAATAATTAAGGAAAATTGAATGCGTAGTTTAATAACGGATTAAATTAACAAGTTCTAAACCGCGATTACGCTTAAACTTAAATTTATTTTTACCATAATCTTCTGCCACCAATAAAAGTACGACGAATTAATTCAATTTTTCGTTACTCCGGCGAATGCTATTTTCTGGGTAAATCATTTTCACGCGGATTAGAAAATTTGTCATCAGCGGTGAAACTTAAATTTTGTAATCCCTGAATATTTACACGGCCAAATGTAATGATCGACGTTGGAGGCAGATGAACAAAAGTAATTTATTCACAGTGGTAGTTCAATGCGACATTTCTAGATGAAAATGGGAAAAGTTTATATTCCCATTTTCCTTCTACGAGCGTTTCGCATTGTCTCTTTCTTCATACCGAAATAACCTATCAGTTTCAGCGATTCTATCTTTATGGTATGAAGCTTCACACCGCCGTTCAAATTTTTTCGTTCGCTTTCGCTACCTCGGCGTATTTATTTTTTTATTTCTTTTTTTTTTGTTTTTCATTTTTTATCAAGCTGTTTGGGTGAAATTACACTTTTAAACATTATCTCAAATTTTGGTGAACAAGATTATATTAGTAAAACATGCAGATGTTCTTCATAAACATTTTTGTTAAAACGTTTTTATTCTGCATAACAATTTTTTTAATTAAAAAACTAATTCGACCAACTATATTTTCCTCTTTTATTTTTGATATTTGAATTTTGTATGGAGTTTGTAAAAAAATTGAGCAGCTATGTAATTTCGGTTACATGAAAGATAAAAAATACAATTCAATTAATTATTATATACTGAGAGAAAAGTTTTTTTACGGTAACAAATATAGTCTCGACAATATATATCTGTATACAATATCCATCTGACAACAATATCTTTATTTGCGAGCTGTATAATAGTTTTGTGACGACAACAATAATTGTAGGATAAACAACAAAATTTATTTCGTCATTTCTTTTACCCTCAAACATTTTTTGACTCAGAATATATATATTTTTATAATTCGATATACAAAGTAAATCCCGCTTAAACTGGATATTATTATTATTATTTTTTCTTCATTTTGGTTAAATTATGATACATAATTTCAATTTTTCTACTTTTAATAACGTATAGTATCTCTGAAATCCGGCTTTTCTGAAATATAAAAATTTATAATAGTATTAAGTATGAATAGTAATATTACATTTGAATGACAAAATAAAGCTTATGAAAGCCTGCAGATATCGTACCACGTTAATTATCGTGAATTTCGCCAGTAATTGCAAGCTATTTTTCTGTGTCACTATGCATTACGATCCTGGAAAGAATAAATTATAAATCCATGAAGGCTACACTGAAAAAAATCCAATTGAAACAATTATTATACACGGAGAATAATGATATATGAATAATTTTAATGTATAGAATGGAAAATATAATGGTAACTCACAATTGCGTTTAATTAAAAAGTAAACCTTATTGTTTTTAACGTGTCGTAATGTTTTTAAAAAATATGATTCAGAAGTTAAAATTCACGTTCCGCTATTTGAAGCTTTATGTTATAAATTCTAAATCAACTACTGTAATGCTATTTCACCTATTCATGGAACAACTTTTTGTATGAAGTGTTAAGATGGTCGGTGGCCGCGCGGGTAAAGTGAATCGACGCGGCGACGAAACATGAGGTACGGAGTTCGAACCTCATGTTCGACTTCGTTTTTCAACTGCGAATAAAAATTTAAACCGTGTAAAAATTAATTTGTACACCGTTGCCGGTACGAACATAACATTCATGCTATACGTTTCATCATTCATTTCTCGCCGTATATTTAATACTTTTCATAACAATTTTTGTACGTTTTATTTAGTTGTTTTGTTTTAGTTTATTCTAATAAATCTGGTACAGTAATTTTTCATTCTTTTACGACGATATATTCGCACCTCCATATGGTATGGTAATTTTAGATAGATTTTTTTTACAGTGTACGCCTTTTTTTAAATGGCTAATTTTTTATCCGAAAAAAAGAAAGAATTTTCAATGTCCTTCAGTATATAAATATTTTAATATACACTAATTACAAATAAAGGAAATGGCAATCATTTTTTATTACGAACAATCAAAGTATCAAACATGAATTCGCATAAAAATGATACGTTATTAATTTTAAAATACCATACTTCATTTGGGTTGAACTAAAATGAATCACGGAAAATCCTCGCGTTTTCCTCAGGAACACTTTCACCATATATTTGATGTTCACAAACAATTCTTTGGTAATTTCACTTTTAACGAGCTCATTAACCTTGCTCTTTCATTAATGGTATTTAATTGAATCATTGATGTTAATTTAAATTATTCTCCCTGGTATTAATAATTTGTAATGTAATAAGTGAACAAATGGATTTCAATTTTTAGGTTATATAACCTAAAAAATCTTTGCATAAGGTAGATTATGACTACATATTATTCCGATCGCTTGGCCATAGTTTAAAATTGCGTCACCTTAACTAAACTTGTTTTCCCTTTCCTTACAGTATAGTAAATTGTTCTTTATAGTAATTTTATGCAGTATAATAGATAATTAAAATTCCGTACATTAACTCCAACAATTTAAAAATGAAACTCTATTTGGAAAATTAAAAATCAATAATTATAATTATTATCATTATTTATAAAAATGACCGAATTAATTATTTAATATAATCAAAATTTAATGAATTAATTATATCCATTATCTATAATTGTATAATCAAAAATAACGTATATTTATTATTTAATTTATTTTAAAATCACACACATAAGAAAATATTGCTAATGGTGAAACAATTGAACCCTGCTATGTTCATTGGAAAATTGTTAAATATGATTACGATAATAAATTTAAATTGTGACATCCTGCTGAGGAATCTTAATATTTATATCCCGGAGAATTGCATCGTGCATTCCATTTTCAGCAAGTATAAAACAATTGTAATACGTGGAAAAAGAAAGTTAACAATTGATATGCAGTTCAAAGTACTTCAAATAACATTCATTTATTACGTGTTAGATAGCGTGAAAAATTGAGATGATATTTTAACGATGTATAATTATCGTTCACATTTGGAGGTTCAAAAATAATTTTAAAGATTTAATTCAGAAAAACTTTCCCTCGATTTAATTTTTTTTTTTTTTTATTCATTAAATGCTGCTTTATTCAACTGTACAGTCAAATTTGATTTTATTTATCGTTTTTTGTTATTTTTATTTGTTGACAAATGACTATCTTATCAATTAGTAACAATAGCTTAATGCGTTTCCAAATGTACGTGTATTGATTAAGAAAAATGTATTCAAATTTAAAGCTTCGTAGGTACCACTAATACAAATTTTGATTCTTCACGCAAAATTGAAGAATTAATCTTTTCGGGTAATTTAATTACTATTACTTGATAATTTATCAAATATGTTCATACAAATATGCCTTAGTCAATAAGGAGATAAAGTTAACTAAACTAGTTTATTATTTTGATTGATTGCAGTTTTAATTATTTTCTAATTTTAAAACATATTTTGTTTAATGTATATTTCTCATTATTATTATTGATCTAGAGCAAAAACTATCAGACAAATTTCAGGCACGTTGATGAAATATTTAAAAATTAAATTTTTTAAAATTACTAATTTTCATGTTATGTTCATAATTTTCATTTTTTTTAATTATATTGTATTCAGTTAGTTTGATTTTTCTGAAAAAATTATTTCGATACGAAAAAATTAAAAATATTAAATTTTGTTTGCAAGCAATTTCAAGAGTTTAATTATCATTGAAAAAAGTACAAAATGTTAATAAGAAAAAAAGTGACG
>JABFQB010000487.1:0-10287 GCA_022817105.1 Pseudanteris insignis
AACTTTTTTTTTCAGTGCATTGTTATAAATCTTGTAATTGATAGAAAACTATTTTCATCAAGTTTCGTTGTACTAAATTACATAATTAAGTGAATATCATCATTTTTAGTTACGTGAATGACTCGAAACTTTATACCCTCAAAACAATTTAGAAAAAATATATCACGATGATAAAAGTGTTAGGCTTGCAGGCCAACTTTGATAGTTTTAATGACCCGACTTTACTGAAGGACTAAAATGTTTGGAGGCAGTGACAGTCGCATTTTATAATAATTTTCGTAATACATAATTAAATAATGAAAATGATACAATTTTCAAAAAATATTATTTTTAAATTGTTATTTTATTCTATTAAAATCAACACTTATATAAAATTTACTTTTTATTTATAATTTTGTTTTCAGTGAAGTCTAAAAATATAATAATTCATATTATAAGTGCATATCTAACAAATATAATAATTCAATTTAGATTGTAAAAATATAACTTTCCTAAATCTTTTTTACTAAACAATTCAATCTTTGATGTAACAAAAACAGATAATTTTAAAAATAATACCTATAAAATTAAAAAAAAAACTTTATTTAATTATATACCTAATTCATCATAAAATCAATTATTTTTCTGTGTCCTGAAAAAACAAAATTGATATTTTTTTATGAAACATCAGTAGCTCAAATGGACGTGAAAAAAGGGGAAAATTAATCAATACATATGATATTCGCATCGATGAAAATGAACTCCATCTATTAGTAGTCCTTATCACAGCGTCTAGCTAAAAGTACGTCGAGTTCGAGGGGATGTTTGCCATGCACAGTTGTGAAAAATAACGGGGGATAGGGAGTGCGTTGAAGAACATGTAAGGGAGTAGTCGTCGACTGCGCATTGATCTCGATGGAGAGACGCCAGTCTGGACCAGAGCACCGCGCTTTGTGCTTCACCCGCACGTGTTTTTTTTGTTTTTTTTAACGATAACGTCATCGCACATTAACTCATCGGCACTTTTTCTAGTAGTAAATTATCTTGAATGAAAGAAAGGTAAATGACATTTATCAAAATCATTCATTGAGTCATTCAGGAAGCTTTAAAACGGTTCATCGCTGTGCATTGATTTTTTTCTGAAAATGTCAAATCGATGTGTTTGATGTGCTAATAATTATTGAAAAAAATTAAAATGTGTGCATTTATTTAAATGTTTATTTGGTATGCGGGTAGTGAACTTTATACGTCAAGTCAATTAATTTTGATGTTACAAGTGTGTTGAAATAGAAATTAATATGTTTATTGGAAATGAATGAACGTGAGGATGATGTATACATTGGAAGCGTGTATGGTACAGTTTTTAATTTTTTCAGATATTAAGGTTATTATTATCAATGTATATTATATTTTAAATTATTAAATCATCAATGGTAATAGAAGTTTTTTGAAAAATCATGGCGCGTAAAAAAAGTTACTGTCAAAATGGGTATTATTACTCTGAAAAAAAAAAAATCGTACTGCGGTCTAGTATATAATATTCTTGACTATCATATCTTTAAACTAAGTGCATTTCACTTAATCCAATTATATTTAATGTCAAGAATAAATTTTATAGTAGAATTCCTTTTTATCATTTTATGACTTTAAAATTGTAATAATTTGAAGTGAAGTGATATTATCATATATCCACATGCTTCTCTTAATTCAATTTTTTATTGAAAAATTTTAAGTTTGAAAATTATATATAAAACCTTTAAGTTGCATAATTGATATAGTTTTTTTTATTTCAATGTAAATGATCAGGCATAATTAATATTGATTTTGAATTTTGGTTAAAAATTATGACACGTTCAAAATTTATTGAAAATTAATTATCAATATATTTTCTATATCAAATTATGTAACGCGAAATTATATCATGCTTAACCTTCATTGAACCCAATTTAATAAAATCAAACAGATTTATACTTTCATCTAAAAGTTTCATTAATTTAAATTATCCATGATTCAATGTTAAGTTTTTTCAATTGTAATAAATATTGATGTTTTTTGTTTTTATAAGTTTTTATATTTCTATAAGTTTATTTAAATACATTACAAAAAAATATTATAAAATAATAAAAATTTTAAGATACATTCGAATTGTAAATACATTAAAAAAATATTTTTTCAAACAATAACAATAAATAAACAATAATATTTAATTTTTATTTTTGTATTATTTGCATTTAATAAATTATTTATATGCATTCATTAATCACTTAAAAATTATAAAATTTAATGTAAATGCATACGGTGTTATTATTGTTATTTTTATAAGTCTACCGTCATATCTTTCAGTCTGTATCTTTGTGAGCGCAATGAAAATATAGATGTGAACTTATAAGTCATTGTACTATCATACGTCGTATAAATGTAGATAATTGTGATAGAATCCAATGCAATAAATGAATTCAATGATGCAGGTTTGCGAAGATACGCTGGCTGAGCACAAAGAAAGACTTGCCGAGCTGCGTGGACTGGTCGCACAGATCGCTTCGGATGTCGGCCTGGATGTCAGCGGCCCGCTTCACTGTGAGGTTGAAGCTCTAGGACGCAGATTAGAAGATGTCCGGGAAACACTATCATCTCTGGCCGACACGGCGGAAGCGCAAGCTCTTAACCAGGAGATGACACGGGGTGACTTGTGCCAGACCAAAAACTTTTTGGATTCAGTTCACCAGGTAAAACGATCAATTCGTTTCACAGATATATCAATAGAAGAATATGCAAATATATACGTTTTTGAATAATATTAAAATTTAAAAAATAAAATTAAAAAATTGATAATTTCGTCGATTAATTTTTAATAAAATTAGATTTGTTAATTATTTATATTATAAACTTAATTATTTACATTTTATTCAAATATTCAAGTAAAATTATTTACCGTAAGCATATTTTGCTAAAATAGCAAATGACAGCAAAAGTCATCCCGAATCTCACACGAACGAAAATATATCTACAAATTTTTTTTTCGATATATACGATTTTGCCGCTTTAAGTATATAAAAAATATATTATTATTTCAAAAATATATTTATAAATATATTTCGAATATAAATTGTATATATTTTTTAGCAGGATTTTTTATATATTTAGAAAATATATTTACAAAATATCTATTTGTAATTATATAAAATATATTTTGTATATATTCCTAAATTATATTTTCGTCCTTGTGGGATATCTTTCAAAGTGAATTAGACAAATTCGTAACGTACGTGCGTAATTTACAAAAATTGTATAATCACTTATAAAATTAAATAAAATTACTAAAAAAAAATATTGCGTGTAATTCAATAGAAACTCGGTTGCATATAATTTGTTGAACAGTGTCTTGCCGTATGTATTAGCATTACTAAAAATCATCATTTATAATTCAACTGAGTCTCGAATCAAAATTGTAGTGTAATTTAAATACACAACGTAGAAGTGGCCGATTCATCAAAGCTGGCGCCTAAATGATAGGCGAGGCTCGTGGTGCATGGCACAACTCAATCATTCCAACACACGAGCTTATATTTTAATTGTAGTTTCGAAACAATTTGTTGTGTCAAGGTCGTTGGGCCTATTCAGCAAACAATTGCATCGGTCACGAAATCTACAACAATTGAATGGGATGAGCCGCGGCTATCGAATTGCCAACTTTTTAAGCGTGCATTTCAATGCAACCGATTTAAGATAACACGGCGCATTAATAAACATTACACGTGCCCGAATCGACTTTTCACCCTGGTCACACTCATCCAAGCATCGTCATTTTTTTTCCCAAAGATTTTCACGAATAATAATTGTGATCGCTAATTCATGTTTATTACAGAGTTTAAATTCAGTTGGACAGAACGAGCCGCAGGAACAGCTGAAATTACTACGCAATCACCTTTTGGCTTTAACACGAACCGAGCCACAATTGCAGTCAATTAAGGAACGTGCGCTCGAGCACCAGGTGACTTCTTACGAACAGCCTTCCGTCGTAGAAGTGCTACAACTTTGGCAAAAAGTCTTCCGGGAGACTTTCCAGCAGTACCATAGACTGTCCAGCAGGCTGGTCAGATCTCAAGATATGGTTGCTGCCCTCTATCTTTGGCAGGAATACCTCAGTTACGTTCAAGAATTCCTGTCCAACGATGTTCCTGGAGACTACAACAGTCTATCTGAGCAACGCAATCTCTGCGAAGTTCACAAAAACCTTCTTACCGATCAGCATAATTTAATTCTTATGGTCAAGGCGGAAGAGGGTCGCAATTTGTTAATCGGTAAATCCAAAATATAATTTTTTAACCATCACATAATTAACATATTATTAGTCATAATTTTTATATTATGATAAATATTTTTATAACAATTATCATTGTTTATATTTAATTATTGTTGTGTCAATATATAACTGTGTTAAAATTTATTTTACAGGTGAACAGTTCCAAGCCCTATCTAAATTACACAACGAAAGTCTGACAAGAATAATGGAAAGGCACCACTCCGTGCGAAATCGTCTAGCAGCGTGGGATAAATATAGACTCGATCAAAGCAAGCTCATGAACTGGCTGAAGGACATTGAGCGCGAGCGAAATAAGCTTCAGTTGCGGTTTATCCATCTAAGGCGTCTGGACAACATCATTCAGAGAATTCAAAGTTTGTTAGACAAAGTTCCGAACGGTGAGTCTCAGGTGGATTCACTGCAAGCCCAACAAGATTTCCTTTTATCAAACTGTGAAGAAGCGTTAGCAGTATCAGTCAAGATGGAACACGCGGCTAACGCGCAAAGATTGACAAATATTCGCGCGAGTTTAGAAACGTGGAAAGATTTTATAATAAGAATTGTAGATTTGAACTCAAAACACATCGAACAGAGTGCCAAGATTTCGAATAAATTACAGCAGGTATCCAAATCTGTAAGTAGTGCCTTCCATACTGGAAACGGTAATACAATTAGCCTTAGTCAAACGAAAAAACAATTAGATTCGCTTCAAGAGTTAAAAACAACTTTGATTGAGTGCTCAACTGAACTTGAATCACTCGGTGTGATAACCGAACAGCTTAAAGAGTGTTTAAGTCCGTCTGACATGAAATCTTTGAATCAACATAGTACTTTGCTATGGCAACAGCACGGTGACTTGGAACATCAATTAGCCCTTCTGGCTTTCAAGCTAGGAGAGAGATGCAGCCTTCATAGCCGTTGGGAAAATCGACTGACTCGACTTTTGGTTTGGATAAATGATACAGAAACTAGATTTAATAGTGGGGATTCTTTGGTTACATTTGATGACCCAGAAGATGCCTTGAAAAAGCTCGAGTATGAACTCATTTCTGAGATAGTTCCTAAAAGAAAAGAGTTGGATTGGTTACAAAATACAGGGAAAGAATTGGCAAGTGTAGCGGAGGACAAAGAGAAAAGTAAAATTGAAGATTTACTGAACCAGATTCAGCAAAAATGGCAAAATTTAGAGTCCGTGGGTAAAGTGCGAACGAACAAACTGATTGAACTGATACGAACAACCAACGGTTTGGAGAGGAGACTTAGTGAAACCAAGATCGAATTAGGTAAACTAGAATCACATCTAGCGGAACCATTCCGTATAGAATCCATGAATCAAGAACTAATGGATGAGAAATTAAAGAACCACGACAGATTGAAAACCGATATTGATAGACAACGTACAAATGTGACCGAAATATTAAATCAATGTATAACTGTTTTAAATGATTGTGACACTTTGAAAATATCTTTTAGCACAGATGGGATTAAAAATAGTATGGAAGTTTTGGATAGACGCTGGAAAAATATTTGTTTGCGGTCCGAAGAAAAACGAACAAAAATGTTGATTGCTTGGAAACAGTTACAAAAACTTCATGAAATGAGGCAAAGAAACGACGAGTGGTTACTGGTCATGGAAGACAAATTAATAAAATTAGAAGAAGGCGTAACCAATTTGACAATAGACGAAAGCAAAAAAGCCCTCGAAACAGCTGAAAAGCTATTTTGTGACATTGAAACACGTCGTGGTGATTTAGACAAAGTAGAGATGTGTTACAGTAAATTAGCTAAACTTGGATTAGACGTAGACAACCTAAAATTACTTACCGTGAATGTTCGCCAAGTCATTGATAGATGGCATGCCTTAACGACAAGGTTGAACAAAATTCTAAATTCTTTGAGACAAGACAATAATACTTACCGAGATTTTATTAAAGCTCATGGAGCATCAGTTATAGGTCTTACTCAGATTGACATTTTGTTAACTCAAGCTCAACACTTAACTAATTCTGGTCAGAATTTGACAGTAACAGAGAAACATCAACAATTGTCAAATATTGAAAGAGAATTATCAACCCAAAATTCTACATTGCAAAAGGCTGATGATTTAGCTCTGAAAGTTATGGAGGAGAGTCATCCTGAAGACGTTGCATCTGTTCAGAAATTAGTAGACGAATACCAAATTTTGTGGGAAGATATAATATCTAGAGTATCAAATCTTAAAAAAGAGATTGAAGATAAAAAAGATGTTGACGAAGCTGTACAAGTAGAAACATTGAGATTTGAGCGAGATACAGCTGTTCAAGCTGATACCTTACCGAAATTAACTAGAATGACTTCTGTTGACGCATACGCAATCGAACTCAATGCTGCTATAAATGAATGTAAAGATTCATTGGATGCATTGAAAATAGCTATAACTCCAGAGCCAACGTCCGGATCAGGACTTAACAACGTCGCCAAAAATATTGTAAGTTTTCGCATCATGGTACATAACTTTGACATAACAACTTTTAAAAAAAAAAATAATTATTAATTGTAAATTTATATACTGTGCAAATTTAATATGGATCTTTGATTTGTAGGCTAAACTAATTGGAAGTTGTCAGTCTTCAATAGAGTTAGTGTGTCATCTTTATAGCTTATTGGAACAGGACGAACATTTCAGCGAGAATAAAAGTTTAACAAATCAAGTAACGGAACTGAAGAACCGTTATGACGAATTAATAATTAAAGCAAGAAGTCGTGAGCAACAAATCCGAGATTTAAAGTAAGTATAACTTCAGACTTAATATACACATTCATTTATGTATAAGCTCAACTATACATGTTTAGTTTTTGTTGCAATAATAAATTTCTTATCGCTTGATTCTTACTCATTTTATAACTTTAGACATTTGCTCATCATGCTTTTCTTATACACCATTTTAATTTGAAAATTAATAATAATACTAAGATAAATGTTAAATAGTTATCATGTAATTATAAATATTTATTGTATATATTGTATATTAACTACTATAATCGATCACAGAGAAAAATAATATTGTAAAGTTTACAAAAAGTATAAAAAAGGAAAGAATTGACTATTGTTACTGTGATTCACATAACATACTTTTTAATGTTTTTAAGTTCGTTAAATTTAACTTGAACAATAGTTATTTTTTAACTCATAATAAAAATAAGTATGTCGTATCCAGAGATCATTCACGGAGAGAAATAAATGAAAAAATTTTGCAACGTATGTCATGATGTTATAACGGTATTGGCAACCGTGTACAACTTAATTTTTCCACGTTGTAAATTTATTTCGCATTTTAAAAACAAAGTCGAGCAGGAGACTCGAACTCCGTACCTCAATGTTTGGTCGCTGCGCCAATCTACCTACTACTATTTCATACCAAAAGTCGACACATGAATTCGTGAAAAAGCATTAGAGTAGTCGATTCAGAATTTTCAGCATTAAGTTTCAGAAGCTGGAGCGCTTCTTTTAACTTATTAAACATTTTTAAAAATCTCAAAGGCAGGTTGAAAACTAAATCAAGTTTCTATTTAGTTGCAATTATTCATATATTATTTTTCTCAGTGTAAATTATAGTTTTTTAAATGTATTTCTCTTAGTGTATTTAAATTCCCCATTAGTGAAATATTTCTGAAATGAAAACACTAAAATCGCAAACGTCAAATAATCTGACCTTAAAAATCTACCACGGCACGTATTGTTAATCGTTTGAACCTGTAAGGAACACGTTGAAATGGTTTAACGAGGGGGGCAACCACGAAGGTGCCGCGTGGTTGAACTTTCGCGATGAAGACACTCGCGAGGAGAAACGAATTTCTCATCGGTGTGAGGGAATTAAATTGGAAACGGTCTAGCGATCTGGCGGGGTATCGTCGACGCGCGAGCAGCCGCGCAGCATCGTGTTATTAAATTGACATCGATATAACCTAATTCAAGGTTATTATCTGCGATCTCGTAAAAGCGTCGACCTAAGCCGCGGCCGCTAATCCGGCTAACGATCGAGGCCCAGACTCGGCTCTCGTTAATATACTTGTTATTATTACGCCGGGATTCATCGTCGTCGTCGTTCGTGATTTAAGGCCGGCCTAACCTAACCCAACTTAGTCGCGAAGATCGGAATCGATCTTGGCCGTTCACATTCTTCGCTGGAAAGGATTGTCCCATAAGATGCAAGATATCCGGCGCCTCGTCGGTATCATTAGCGTGAGATCGTATGACGTAACGTCGGGACCAATCGATGTCTCGGCATCGACGAGTAATGATCGTGTAGCGAGACGAAGTATGTATTAGCATCTCGAATGAATAATGAACGGCCGATTGGACGGACGGTCCGGCAGCGTGGATACCGTTAAAGAACAAAAGCATGCCCCGTGACCTTTGCCAGCGATCGCTCGGAGGTACTGGTAACCGTGTTGCATCCAATTGCGCTGACCTGTCGGAACTCAAAAACTCTATCTGAGTATCAAATATGAGTTCCTGATAAGCCTTGCACTCACGTACACACAGTAATCGAATGACAAACGAACTGTTTGCGACATCCTTCTATCGGGAAAGAATATTTTAGTATTACACTCAGAGAAATATATAAGTAGATTCAAAAAATATATATTCAAAACTAATAAATTTCATCATTAAACTACCAACCTACTAGAAAAATATTTGATTAAAAAAAAATTATATTTGATTTCATTTATCTGAAAGTAATAAAAAATTTATTAGGTTTTGATAAAAAATTGATTTATAAATTAATATCATTATGTTTGTTTTTTTCTACTTATAGTCAAACATTATTTTGTATTCACCTTTCCATTGAACTAATTAATATGTGTTTATAAACGTATAATTAACGCTGTTTCACACAACCCATGAACTATCGCACGCAACGGGAATCGAACTCGAAACCCTGCGAACACTACAATAAAACCTATCCTACTGAGCTATCGCCACTAATCAAGATGATGTGATTATATTCTAATAACACTTATTACATTATACATAGTTACATTATATACTTAATACATAACAATACACAGATTATATATTAATACACAATGCTAATAAATACTTTTATTACTTGTAAAAAAAATGATACAAATTAAAATTTATTGCAGTAAAATATTTTTTCCTACAAATTAATCGTTTTATTTCTACGAACTAAATTTTTTTTTCTAAACTCACATTGAGTGAAATCAACGTAAAATTTCTAATAAATGATATATCACTTGAAACAAATGTATCTTGTTTTTTTTTAGTAGAATAATGTGTTCACATTTAATTCGAATATATAGCTTATTAATACAAATAAAAATACGTTTTTAATGATTAGAACGATGCTTTTAATGTTTAAAACCGGACATTTTTCTTCAAATGAATTCTGTGTTTTTTAATAGTTTTTAAACTGTAATTTGTAAGAGTATATTTTTCTCAGTGCATACGCTACGAAAAATTGTAATCTAATCTTTAAAGCGTTACATTACGTTAGAAAATAAATTAAAATTTAGTAGGAAATGTATCGAAATTGGGCATGTATGTGTTAAACTTTTTTATTGTGTTTGTAATAAATTTCAACATCAAGTTGTATTGAAATCTGTGCTCTGAGTATTATAACTCTCTCAAGCTGTATAATGAATTTTGTGGAGGATAACCCACTGAGTTAATTTAATGCTGCGGAAGTGTTGATAAATATGATACCCATGCTGAATTAGCATTGGTAGAAATACTGAAAACATGTTTGAAGGAACTCTTACAATTGTACTACATTTAAAATGGTAATATGTTAAAATGATATGTAAAAATATATAATAAAACATTAAAAATAATCCTAAAAGATACATAATTTACCAAAAGAATGTAAACATTTTAAATACAGCTATATTAAAAAAAAATTAATAAAATTTTTAATATTTTCAATATTTTGTACTATTAGGAAATATATTTTGAATAGTAATTTAAGTATTTTATCCATAAATATTAATTAAAGATAACT
>JABFQB010000488.1:0-10276 GCA_022817105.1 Pseudanteris insignis
TATTTGTTTAACTATGGAAACATACTTGTGGAACAAAATAAAAACATATTTCGATAAAAATTTTAAATTTTAAATCCAAAGAAACAATGCATGATAAATATCAAGAATCGAATGAGCAGAATGAAAACTAATTCCATTGATCTTTCAATTACGTTTGTTCATTTATCGCTTTCTCCACAAAGTAAGTCCAACATTGTTTAAAGCATCGCAACAATGTTTCATTTTTGCGAGCGAATTTTTTTAAACTTCTAATTTTGTTTTTCATTAAAAACTCAACATTACGGTTTTATATATAAAAAAATAATAATAATGTTACATAATATGATTAACCATTATAATTATTAATCTATAAATTAAAATCAACACAAATTTTCTAAACATTTACAACCATGTAATTCACTCCATAGTCTGTATTTATTAATACTTATTAAAAATCTATTGGACAGTTGAAGATATTCAACATCCTTGTTCCAATTGCTAGAAAAATGCATTCATCGAATAGGAAAAAGTTATCTCCGAGTGACGCGCGGATGTTGAATTATGCATGGAAAAGCGCGCTGTGTTACAAATGCTGCTTGGCACACGCGGCATAACTTGTCAACAAATATCGACTTTCATTAAGACTTTACGGTGAGCGTATAAAAATGACATGAAAACGAGTGAATGTTACGCCGCTAACAATGGCAGACGAATCCGTTCAAACTTGCACTTTCTAAGCAAAGGTGAATGTCACGACTGTACACTTAGTCATTTGAGACAGTTTATTAATTGCACACCAAGTTACACACTTTATGAATTATCGCGTTGTAGTCATTTGTCGTCGATCTATCATATTTTATATCTAACATCCTAATGAAACGAACATGTATTTTTCTTCCGGTTCACAGGAAACACTGTAATGACTTAACGAAAAATTAATTTCATCCAGTCATAGTGTGAATAGATGAATTAAACTTTGAATGATTTATATTTAAATTCGTATTATTAATTAATTAACTCATCCGAATTGATATAAAAAAATTCAAATATTGAAGAAAAATATTTTAACAAAAATTTTCCTCTTTTTTTAATTGAATTGTATAAATTGAAGTTTTCATTCGTGTGGTATTTCTTATTAGTTCTTTTTTTGTATCTGTTTAATAAACCACTTGAAATCAATGAAACCATAACATTAAAAACAACTGATTCATAAAACAACTCAAAAAAATGTAGAGGTTAAAATAAGTTGTAAGACTAATTTTTTTAATGGGAAATCTATTTTCTAAAGATATCTTTTAATCACTTATTATTTTGTTTTTAGATTCACATACACACTGAAAAATAGTCTACTTAACTTGAGTGGATTTTACTTACCTCAACTAGATTTTATTTACAATAAAATTATTTCACGTTATCAGAAGTAGAATCTATTCAAGTTTAGATGAATGTTTTCTCAGTGCATTGAAAAACTGGCCACTTATCTTTAGTGGATTCTACTTATGATTAGTAAATTCTCTACTCAGAAACCATTTAAGAGGATTTATTCTTAAACTTAGGATAAAATCCTCTCAATAGTAATATACTGGAGCTGAGGAAACATATTTTTTAATAAGTAGATTAATACTCAAACTCAGTAGAAATTTACTTTAGTTATGAGAAAAAGATGTATTCACTTACATTCATGTACATGTTAAATGTTTTATAACCTTAACTTAAATTAGCTACGGCATTTTTATTTGTTCAATTCAAGTTAGTCGTTGATGTAAACTGATTTTTTAGTCAACTAATTAACTATCAAAGGGCGAATCTTCCAAGTTTAAAATAAAATAAAATAAAATAAAAGTATAATCTGATAAAGATAAATGGAATTCAGTACAACATAAGTATAAATTATGTTTAAAATAAAAATATAGTCTTTCTTTTTTAAATTGATTATTCTAAAACTCAGTGGAGTTCTTATGAACGTCAGAATAATTATATTTATTATTAATAATACTTTCATTTTCAAAAGTTATAAAAAATGCAAACATTGTAACGACAGAAATATTTCATAATAATTTTCGCCAACTGACAAAACACGATGTTTCGAGATTTAACGAGTTCGCAACTTCAATTTCCGTAAAAGTCTTTTCACGCGATTTGCCGTCGTCGACTAAGCAATTTCACGTTCCTTTTATGATCAATCAAGATTAGTCGTAATTATGCCGTATCAGGATAAAAGTGTCAGTGTATGTATATCTAACTGTTGCGCCAGCCGATTTCATCCGATTTATTTTTCATTCTTCCATATTAGACTTAAATTGAAAATTGAAATCACATTGCGAGCCAGACAAAAGAAGCGAGTTCTTCCGCTAACGCGAGCGCACTCTACCGTGTTGCTATTATTTCGAAAACCGGCACCTTGCTTTCAGTCCTATTTTTTTTCTTTTATTGGTACAGTTACGAAAATGCTCGTTATACTTAAGATACCGTTTATTGCCTCATGCAATCAGACTTGCAATTATCATCGCGAATATTAATTGTTAATCTTCGTAATCATTTTCCCAGAAGTTACTTTATTTACACAATAATTACATCACGAAAATTTTATGTCACTTTCCCATCAATAATCAATCTATTTTTTTGCATCTTTTAAATATTTTACATACTGAAATAGTCATAGTACAATTACAATTTTTTCCCGTCTGAAAAAATTTTGAAAAAAAAAAAAGAGAAAAAAGACGTGTAAAAATAGAAACAAAAAAAAAGTATTGAAAGTCAGGTTAGGTTTATAGGAAACTTTCATTATACACTGTTAAACAATCCACTTATCTGGAATAGGTTCTACTTATGGTTAGTTGAATATTACGATGGAAAATACACTATAATAAATTAAATTAAAATTATACTGAATTTCATTCATTGTATGATTTCTGAATTATTAATATTTGACTTTTGTAATCATATTCTACGTTTAAAATTCATGACTTGGTATTTCAAATATGTTTGTACATTACCAGGATTAACTTGAATAATTCTGCCCATATATCAAATATTTTTAAAATAACGTTCTAAAATTCGAAATATTTTTAAATGTTTTTATTGATATGAAAACGTAACTAGTTCTGTTTAAATTTGAAACGCTAAAGTTTTTAAATGTTATTGAAACATTAGTTTTTGCAGTGATAACATCAATTTACCGGCCACAATTTGTGATATTCCGAGTTGACTTTTGAGAATCACAAATTTTTTTTCTATAAATATACCGATGGTACGAGAATTTTCGGTATCTGATCAAACGATGGAATAAGAAAGATTAAGTAATAGTTATGTCTTATGCGTCATATTCATCGGGAGATTACTCTCTACGACATACGTGGGTCGTTGTAAGTTACAATAGTGACCTCTGTTGACCATATTAAGAAACGCCGTGTTTCAAGCGTTTCGCAAAATGGGCCCTGAAAATATAATACGGTATTATAAGTGCACAGTGCACCGCTCGCATTCGTATGCGCGACTCTTGAATCCTACAATGTATTTGATTGCATCTAACGTTTTCATGCTCATCCATTTGTATAACCTATCAACGGCTTACATGACTTTAAGTCAGTTTCCACGTAAAGCACAATAATTCTTCGGTAGAAAAATTAAGTTGTACTATTTGATGTCATCGTTAACGCGGATTTATATTTGTCATTGAACTGAAGTACAGAATTCGCATTCCAGTTTGGCATGATCGGAATACATTATGACAAGTGAAATGTGACATTCCACAGGTTGAAGAATTGATCTGCAAGTTGACATTGTTTTCGACTTTGTTTACTTTTATGTTTTACGTTTTCCTACTCAAAGATTTAGATTGCGAATCTAATTAATGGCATTTTATGAACTATTCAAATACTTTAAACGCATTTATTGCACTGCAAAAAGTAGTGTTTTATTTTAAAATGCTTCGGCCCGACTTTCAAAACGTTTCGCAGCGTTTTGATGTCCTCACTTTTGAAACTTCCGTAGATGTTTTAAAGTAGTACGTTTTATTTTCTGAAAAGCTGTCAAAACGCAATTTGAAGGTTAAGTTGCAGCCCTCGCCGCGCGGAACATTTCTCGCTGCGCAAGCGCGCGAACAATTTGTTTCAAAACATCTAAGAACATTTTATAATTAGCGTTTTAACTCAAATGATGTTTTCAGTGCGAACAACTAGATTGTTCCTCAAACGTTTTATTTGCCCATATATGAAACACTTCGAAATTCGAAACAATATTAAATGTTTTTATTGATAATAAAACGTCACGTGTTTTATTCTGAAACATCAAAATGCTTTATAAAAAAACAGTCCTGTTTTTATTTGAAACGTTAATGTTTTTAAAATGAAATTGAAACACGACATGTTTTATTTTGAAACGTTATTGAAACACGAAAGAAACATTATTTTTGCAGTGTATAGTGACTATTTTGTACACACAGAGAAAAATTACAATAAAAACTATGGAAAAGACTTGAAAAAATAAGCAAAGGGATAAAAACCGAAAAGGTTTAAAAATTAGTGAACTTTTCAGTAATAATTACAGTTATTTCATTAATTATTCAAGAAATATTCATAATTTTTTATTGAAAAGTTCAGTGAAATTTCGTGACATTTGCACTTATTCTTCCATTGCTGTGCAGTTCAGTAATTTTTTACAGAATCTTTTTTCCGTGTACACCCCTAGGAAAAATTTTAAATAACTACTATAAAACTTCAAAAGTAACTGAATTTTTTACGAGAAACTTGTGAAATACTTGCGTTTTGCATAGTTTTGCACTACACTGAAAGACACCCTAACGTTTACCGCAAGTGTAGTAGTACATTTGGATTCATCAAAGTTCTGTTTATTGTAATTTGGGTAATGTACACTGAAATTCAAGTAAAATCGCAATAACGCAATTTTCATTTATCATTTGACCAACTGTAAATCGTAATTAAATCAGTCACTAATGCATTTGAATTATTGTAAAATCACTTTTTAGACTGAAATAAATTTATTCTTTGTAAAAATGAAGAAAAAATATTTTGACATTAATAAAACAAAGCATTCAATTGCAGAATTTCGTGTCATACTATACCCACATATATATAAAAATTTTGTAATTAATTATGCATCGATATCGATCTAAATATCAATTAATTAATATCAAATATCAGTTTCAATGTAAATCAATTAATAAATTATTACGCAAATTTTGGACAAAGAAAGAAAATAACAATTGAAGACACAACTTAAATTGTTTGCGAACTATAACTTTCGAACTTATACATTTTTATTCGTTTTTTTAGTTGTTTTATTGTTCAATGATAAAGTCATCGTTTCAAGTATTTATGTCAATATAAACTTGTTGATGTTTTGATTGTGTGCTTGCGGGTGATCATTTGAAGAAAATGTCACTTATGTCAGCTACTTAATTAACAGAAATCAATTTAAACTGAACATTTCTTTTTTCTTGAAAGTGGAAAAATGTCTCAAATTTGTGTTTTACCCTTAGAGGCATACGAATATTTTCCTTTGTTTATTTTTCGGTGAGCTACTACTTAACACTTATTAGAAAAAAAGAAGTTTACTACACGTGCACAATTGTCGTTTGATCAGTCGTTAAATTCTGACACGAGGGTTTGCTTAAACTCCCTACGCGTATCCTCAAACGCCAATTTTGCATACGTATTGTGCAATGTTCTATTTTTTAATATGCCATCTATAACAGTTTGTCACTAGAATCGTAAAAATATTGATTTCGATTTAACAATTAATGACTTAAAAGTTATAATTTAAATTCAGTTTTAAATCTTGGTTGAATGATCTTTCTGTCAAAAAAATTGCAATAAGTTTTCTAATCATTTTAAAATATATCACTATTACCATTAAGTATGGCATTTTCAACACAAACTTTTCTTCTCGATATAGATTAATAATTTATTCATTCTTTAGTTATCAAACAAAAATTATGTAGAATCTACATGTTTTAATATTTCCAAGTAAAAAAGCAGCAAGGATAGAACCACGAGGACTAAAAAAGGTTGAATGAGATGACATGACCTTCTTTTTTTATTCAATGTACATGTACGTTTAATTTTTTTATCTATATCCAGTTTTATGCAAAAAAACTAAAGAGTTTCACTAAATTATTATTTAATTTTGAATTAAAAAATTTAATTAATTAAGTGAACTTTATTAATTAATTAATTCATTATTAAGTTAATTAAACAAAATTTATTTATTACTTAAATATTATATTAATTAAACAAAATTTAGGGGCTGCAATAAACAATTTCAAATCGAGGGATTTTTATAAGAAAGTGAAATTACTAGAATTTAATCACAATTGATAATCTTAAAAAAAAAAAAAATATTATTCGTTATACCAACAATGAAAAAAAAAAAAAAATCGAATATGTAGGTGCTGAGAATCGAAATGAGATATCCTTCATGGGCGAATGGATGTATCAACTTACGAACTAGACCAACTAATATGAGGCATTATACAGTTTCGTTTTACACTATTATCAGCGTTCACTGTTTTGAATAATTAAGATCAAGTGCATTGTTAAAGAATATGTCAATGACAATGGACAATAAGTTGTTTATAATAAAATATCATGTTATTAATCTTCATTATACACTCTTAGAAATACAACACTTCATATGAAATTGTTAAATTTTTAATTTTATTTAAGAGAGTCAAAATCTTAGTAGCTGGGAGAATATTTAAAAATATAAAACTTGTTAAACCAAATATTATTAATTTTAAACTTAAAAATTAAAATTTAAAAAAAAACATTAAATTAATGTATATGTAAATCACGACAATTAATTTAGCGAAACAATTGACAATTTTCTAACAAAATGATACATGAATTTATAGCTTTACATATCTTAATTAGAAAACTTCGAGAACACAAAGAATCAAGTTTGGTATTCTCCTAAAAAATAATCAGCTTTCAAGAAGATAAAACTGCTATAAATATCAGTAAAATTGTTAATATTCATTATAAATTCAAGTTTGTCTAGAAATATCATGAAAATATACAAAAACATCTACAAACATTTTTAATAACTATTGATATATCCTCTAATAAACTTTAAAATAAACTATTGAAAAAAAAATTTAACTAACATTAATCTTGTCAGTAAAATTCTGAATTTCCATTAATTGTATTGTTTTTTTTATAATTATTAGAAGTTCAAGAAATGATTTTTATTAAATGCAATTAAAAAATCATGAAAATATTAATATATTATATTATAATATTTGCAAATTGTAGTAGTAGTAGATAGTAATTGATAATAAATATCCTTGTTGTTTGTTTCAATTTTTTTACTACATTACTAAGTGTTCTCATATTAAAAACTCATTTTTCACAAAGATTATAAATTGTCATTGGATTTATGTCCGCAGTAGTGGTTGAAATAATATACTAAACAAGTATTATTAGATTAATGGCTTTGTAAGCTGAATGACTATGTATTTATGGTATTTGGTTATTGACTTTCTCTAACCATAACAAAATTTCCTGAAAAATGTAATAGGAATACAAATGAATGAATACGTTCATCCGACTCTTGTGCATATAACACCTAAAATAATCGAAATAAATTAAGGTATACTGAAATAATTTACTAATAATCTGTTAGTCATCAAAATATAAATGAAATAGTTAACTTGAATTGAAAATAAGACTTGTTCAGATTTTTTTAAATCAAACTGCTAAAATAATGAAATTGTGTTTAATGATAATTTACTCTAAATATAATGTATTTTTGTTATCGCCAAAATAAACTTCTACTATAATATAGTAATCAGTCTAATGAAAATATAAAATTTGCTTATTTAATTCATAATACTTTATCGATTATTGTTGTCATATTGCAATAATTCTAAATATTTTGCTTTCTATTAATGTCTTAATTCTATATAAACAAAACAGTATTTTATGGATTTTGTGTAAATAACTTGTTTAAAAACTTTGAAAGTAATTCAATGATACTCCATAAATGTCATATTTTGTTTCTTAAGATTTATTAACACAAGCTTTTTTACACCACATAGTAAAAAGTCCATTTCCATTTATCAACATTGATTCATGAAGATATATTTTCCTTAACTATGAACATTCTCTTAGAAGTTAGTACTCGTTATAGATATTTTTGGATAACAAACTACTTTTGTGAAACTCATTAAATCTTTAAACGTAAAACGTCAAATTAACTGCAATATCTTTATAATAGTATGTTCAAATGTTATACTGCCACCATAATTTAAACGAAAGTTTTTTAAACGACATAAAGATTTATTTCTTAAAAGCATTTATAAGTATTTATTTTTTATTTAAAATTGCAGTAATCCATAGTTTTTTATTCAGTTCATAAATTTATTAATGCATAACTAATAATATAATAGACATAAGTATGAAATAGTACTTTTTTAGCGCTCTTGCAATTTTCTTATACCATATTCATTTGTTGAAGTTTAATTTATTCATTTTTTATAACAATTATTTCATAACTCAAAAATTATTTAAATTCTATTCAAGTTATAACAATCAATTATTTTAATTACAAAATTTCATATAATTATAATTCAAATGTTAGTGAATAGTTATTTTACGATCTAACAAATTCAAATCACGCGGACATTGTGTTTAGAATATTAGATCTGTGACATTAAGCAGCAAACTTCAGGGAACAGTCGATGTTCAATTATATGTATTAAAAATTGAGTAATTGGAGTTTAATTCAAGGTACATTCATTTTCACAGAATACTTACATCAACTCTCTTTTATTATAATTGTAAAAATAAACAATTTTGAATAATTTTTTAACTGTAATCATTTTTTAAGAAACATTTTAACAAATTTTTCCGTTTAGTTGCAAAATCTAAAGAACAATGTAGATAACAGTAGTTAACGCTTTCATAAACGTCAATTGAAAAAGTCTTTAATTAAAAATTCTATTATTTATTCCGAACTTTCCATGTTTCTACGACACAAAATATTATTCGAATTTTTCATCAAATATTTTGCACAGTTTCGACTCATAAATATAAAATATTTTAGTTTTACTTACGTCGTCAATAGTCAACATTGTTGTGAACCTAGACGTTACACTTCTTCTAGATAAATCAAGTAATTTTATGCGTTTCGTGTCGCGCGTAGCGAAACGCAAACTGGCCAGCAAAAAGAGTAACAGGGAAAATCTCTGGCCGTTGCGGGAACCGTGATTGATTCGGTCAAGAAACGTTGATTTGATGGATTGTAGTAAACAAGCGTGGCTGCTGTAGTGATCGTTAGATTGTGCGAGTGCTCGGGAAGACGACGAAACGCGCAATGAACTAAATGTTCAATTGTTGGTGTATAGGTGCGCATGCACGTCATACCGTATCATACCAGATACCAGTGATCCCAAATCATGGGAAATGGGAAAAAGGCCAAGCTACGCCTCTACCGGTGAAAAATTAAAGCTAGACAAGACATGTTTATGAATGTAGCACAGTGATGATTATTGATAAACTTTCCGGACACCCTTCGAATGCATATTATTAAGTAAAGAGAAAAAATTTTGTTGCAAATAATTATTAGCGTATATTAAATTATTTAATGATACTTTTTCTATGATTACTTCTTCTCTTTTTATGTATTATTTGCTTCAATCAAGAGTTATGTTGAAATTGTTGGAATATATAACACGAAAAATACTGTTCTATCTATTTTTCATTGTTATTATTTATATTATTATACACTCGAATCCCTCTATATGCAACACGCCGGGACCGGATACGCTCAGTACATGCAACAAATACCAACCTACTAATAATATGAATTCGAGCGAAGTCGCCAACATATCAGTTACGGTTTTTTGATATTGCGTAATTTGTTCGTACAATATATAAAGTGACAGTTTTCATTTTATTGTTTCTGATGAAGTTAATAATTGTGATAAATTAACTATTTGAAAATTGATAATAACTTGAATAAGATGTTCTTTTTTATAATTAACTATTATAATTTTATAAATTTATTTATAATTTTGAAAATTTATAAAAATAAAATAAATCAACGATTTATTCTGAAAATAAACTAAATTTATTTTAATTATCCAATAAATACTTATTGTTTTTTTTAGTAGACGCGACTATTTACTAAACACTGTTTCAAATTAATTATAACAATAATAATATTCGTATGAAAAATGTAGTCTTAATATTTATTTTTAATATTCTATTTCCTTATTTTGAATTTTAAGCGCGAAATATACCAACCGGAAAGGGTTGCATTACTTTAAAAATAA
>JABFQB010000489.1:0-10275 GCA_022817105.1 Pseudanteris insignis
TTAAATTAATTTACATTTAATTGCATATTAATCAAATATAAATTAAAATACATACTATACAAAAAATTCAATATATATATTGTATACTCGTATATCATGCTTCGAAATACTATGAATATCATATACTAAAGACATATTAGTTATTTGTTGTTGAGAATAGTCTTTTTTTCGCAATATTTTTTTTTTTGTCAAGTCAATAACATTCATAGCCGCAACATTCATAATCTTTGGAATTTGATCGGAGATTTTTTTAAGATGAGGTAAAATGTATTTTATGTGACTACACTGCGAGAAAAAAGATTATAAATCATTTTTAAGGCAACAAAAATGTTAAGTTACAACAAGTACAAAAAACTGAAAATTCCGTTATCCATAATTTTTATTACCGTTCTAAACATATGAAAATATAATTTAATAATATATAAAAAATATTTTTATTTTATTTTATAAATTTTATAAATGTATTTTGTCAAATGATTTGCGTTTGTGGATGTTAATATTGAATGGATATTCAATATAAAAACAATTTTTATCTTGTTTATTGACCCAAAGTTTTTGTTCAATAGAATGATTACTTTGAAGTTTTTATATTAATATTATATTATCCATTTAATATTTCATATTATCAACATGTTAATAGCACTACTCATGATCATCCATGTCCACGTATCAGATATTACTTCCTTGGAATTATTATCAGTTCTAATGATGTATGTTCGTAGTAGTAAATGATGATGTACGACCATGTATGATTGTGTAGTTTTTCTAAGTTCATATCATACCGTGCATCGTTTATCACCGGAGCACGACGGGTTGCCTATGATCAGCGCCACGCGATAATCATAATTGATACTCTTACATCCACTTTTTCGTTTAACTATGTTAAGAATTAAAAAACTTTAAATTTATCTGCCAATCTAAAGTATAATATTTAAAAAATGAATTGTTTTTGTGACAGCAAATCGTTGCTTCTTTCCAGACGTTTAACATGTGTGCAGCTAAAATTACAATGAAGTCGTCTTGAAATATCTCCTGACCAGTTGAAAACGCGTTTCAACCCTTAAGTTTCAATTCCGAACATCAATTCACAAGCGTGCTATTCACAGTGAATTTGTATTTTTACTCTCGAAAAAACGATCACACGGATTTTCACTGTCGGTCAAAATAGAATTTAATGCAAATGGGCTTCGTACAACTGCAAATTACCGTACGATTTTATTCAAGATACAATCATCTTCGAGTAAAGTAAATTTACAAAAATTGTTCATCATTATAAATTAGTTTAACTTCTGGATAAATTCATAGATTGAAATAAATTCGTAGTATAAATTAGTCGACTACGTGCTAAATTACATTTATTAATAAGATAAAATTCAACATGAAATATATGTTAGACTTTGTGGTATTTGTGAAAATTTCTAACATTTTTTTTAATAAAATGTCAACATTTTAAGGTCGTATTATACACATAGAAAAAAGTTATAAACAATTTTACGATGATGGTGTAATTGAAATAAAATTAAATTATCAGTGCAACAAAAATTAATTTATAAAAAACTCATTAATAATGAAAATTGACTAACAATACAATTTTATTTATTATCTTATCTTAATTAAATTGAATAATTTAAAAGTATATCAAAGTGCTTTGTGCACATTAATTTTCATTCAAATTCTTTCCTCTAAACACCACTTGCAAACTATATACAATTTTTTACTATTTTTTTTCCTCAATGTGCAAATAAGTCATTCAATTATAACTTAATATTATAAAATTATGTTTCCCTGTTAAAAAAAAGTTCTACTGAAACTGTGAAGAAAGTGTTTAGTACAGTTTAGCAAGTTTATCAAGTCGCGAACAAAACAAAAGAAAATGGTAAATTAATTGATGTCATCGAGTATTTGTCTTGTTTACCACTATCAGAATTTGAACATTGATGTAGAATTATCTCTTTATCCTTCCAATGTTATTTAAATCCGCTGAAATCCTTCGGAAGTTTTATCAAGCGATCAGTAATCACTCCCTTCTAAATATTTCACGCTAGGAATCATAAAAAAGCGGATGTTGGGATGCATCAACAGAAACAACTTTGAAAGTTCGTAAATTAAACGAGCTTATATGAGGTGAGTTGAAACGTGAAAAGGCGTTTGATATAGGAACATTAATACATCTAGGGATCTGAATTCAAAAACGCTGAAATCCCTTTAGAATACAAAAGTATTAGTTCAACGACGTGGCTATTTATAGACCCATGATGCTAGTTTGGAGTTTACTAGCCCGAAAATTCGCTGACCCAATTTCCGATGAACTGTAACGTGTATCGTAAACTGGTTGCATCCACAACTAGCAACTAACCCACGTAACCTTGCCTCTAGCTCTTTCGTTAAAATCCTTGTTCACGTAGATCCCGCAGACTAGTTGGATGTGTTTATGAAATAATTTTATATTTAAATCTAGTCTTGAATTCACAATAAAGAAATAATGTTTTTTATTTTGAAATATACTTTCTCATTAATTTTTTGGTTAATTTTATACAGATAAATATCAAATAATTTAACTCACGTATCAAAAACTGATATTTTTATTTGTGTAATCATAATAACAGATTTCAAAAAAAATAATTTCATACAAGAAAATATTTGATCGGTTATGAAACATGAAAAATTGAAAATTAACTTGATTTATTGGAGTATAGGCAAATTTTTTGAAGATTCGATAAGTTTTAAACGGCTTTGAAGAACCCAACTCTTGCTCGAAGTTCGATTCGACAATCGCGGCAACAACTTTTAATTGCGCGCATGCGGATTAACAAGTGATTGCGAAAAATTGAGAAAAGGCGGACTTGCCATGGCAAACTCTGAACTTTGGATACCAGCGGCTAAGAAGCGAGGTCAATGAGCTGAATTTTCGCACGCCGAATAATAACGCGAGAACGCTCAGGTCATAAACAATTTTCTAATTGGACCTATTGGCGGTTGAAAAGTCCGACAATATTTTCTTTAACGTTCGTTTGTTACGATGAAACATAAACCAGTGGGTCTTAAATTAACGATCTTAATGAAATAACTAGTCGAGTGCTCGAAGCCAAATTATTATTTTTCTGGATCGTAAAAAAAATCTGATGAATTGAAACACCGAGAACCTTTTTTTTATTTTTTCATCAAGTCATTATGATTTACACAGTTAATTCCTTGAGCAAATTGCAATTAAAATTCATAGTTTGATTATTCCCCTTATTAAAACAGTTTTTACACACAAAATTATGAAATGAATAATTATTCAGTTAATCGACTATATAAATAATGTAACGATTCAAAGTATTTACTTATTTTTTTTCACTCACACTAAAGGAAATATTATAAGAGCAATTATTATGTTTATAGCAATTGTGTTGTATAACGCCTAATCTCGCAAAATTGCAATGGGTAATAAAAATATGTCAGGAAACTGTCATAAATATTCGGTATCACCGCAAAGACAAATTTTTACCGGAAAACACTTTCATGGCCATTTTTAAACCATTTATGCAGTTTTTACAAAAACATCCGAAATGAAAAAGACATAGATAGTGGTTTCAGATACACGGAGAGAAATAAATGATAAAATTTTGCAACGCATAGCGTGAATGTTATTATGATGGTACCGCAACGGTGTACAAATTAATTTTTCCACGTTGTAAAATTGTATTCGTATTTTAAAAACGAAGTTGAACATGAGGCTCGAACTCCGTACCTCATGTTTCGTCGCCGCGTCGATCTACTTTAGCTGCGCGGCCACCGACCATCTTAACGTTTCATACAAAAAGGCGATAGATCGTGTGTAGTTAAGATAGATCTTCAGTAGTCGATTCAGATTTTACAACGTAACGTTGCAAAAGCGGAATGTGAATTTTAACTTATGAAACGTATTTTCTAAAAATATCAACTGCACGCTGTGAACAACAAAGTTTACACTGAGAATAATTTGAATAGTAATGGTTAATACTTCACACTTAAACATACATATTTGTCTTCTCTGCTACTATTTGAAATATAAATTTTTGTAACGTTTATAATGCACTATTTTCCATGAAGTTTTGTAGTAGCTACTAATCATAATTAAAAATTTATACATATGCATTCGTGTCAACATCGTTAATACAATATTTTCTTACTTCTGTACATTTTAACCCTTGCTGAAATTTTATACAATTTTGATTTTGAGGATTAATAATTTTAATACAATTGAGTCAGTGTCATTGATAAATATTACCAAATCATTATCATTTTTCCATTTTATATTATAGTTGCGACAAACTGTTCAAATATAAGTTAAATAACGACATTATAACCTATTTGTCTAGTTTCATAATTTTTTCATGCATCTGATACTTTTTAAAATGTTTGTATAAAAAACTGATAAATAAGACAAACAAAATCGTGGGCGTCATAATAAATTTCTTTTGGTTTTATGCGACACACATAACAAAATTTCTATGAAATAAGTTTTGTAGAATATTATAATTATTTTGGTTAGTAAGAAGGAACTGCAGTAGCTTCTTTTTTAGCATAGTAAACACTACTATTTAATTTGCTAACATCAAATAGTAACCATTATAAAATGTATACTGTATTGGTTACCAAAACGAACTGCAATCACACAGGGTTGCCAGTAAATTTTTGTAACGGTTACCAGATTTATCTTTCAGTCTACGTTTTAATTAGTCGCAATTGTGAGTTACCATCTTATCTTTAATTCTATACATTGCAATTATTCATACATCATTTTTCTCCGTGTATAAACTATACATATTTAGAATAATTATCACTTTTATTTCACGTGATAATACATCACGTTTGTTTACATTTTGTTTATCTTTCTATTTACAAGAATTCTAAAAAACAGGATTACTTTATTAATGCTGCCTCTGTCCATTTCATAATGGAAGCTAAACAAAAAATGATCGGACACGCCCAGTGGATAAACAGCAGGATGTTTGAATAACCATTCATCCATCTTTCATCAAAATTTTTACGTAGCGAAAGGCAACATTTTGTTTACACATTCCGTGCGTGTTATGAGCTTCCTGTGTCGATGGAATAAATGTTTGAAGATAGATCAATTTAGGTAGTTTTCGTAGCTCGTCTATACGGATCTAGCGAAAAACAATTCTTTGTCTGGCACGTCGCATGCATTTTTCATCGTGAACATGGCCGAAGCAGATCGACTGTAATCGACGAATGGTCCCGAAAGAAATCGATAGTCCCGCAGACGGTCTCTTGGCAATATTGTCGCATGACGCTTCATCGTTAGAAGAAGCCAAAGCGAATAAAACGAAACGTTTCAAATTAGCCGGCGTCTGCCCGCAGGGACTTCATACTCCGTCTCGATGATTGACGTGTTTGCCTTTAATCTTAACCAGCTTCTTCTTCTTTTTCTTTTTCTTTTTTCCCTTGTCCCCCTCTCTCTTACTATCTTTTTCGAGCGTTTAAAAAGGGATCTCGTTACAACGCCACCGGTACACATGGATCCGCGGAACGGATTAGCGGCGCTTAGAGTTATTGATCGGATTTAGCTGGTGAAATTGGTAAGAAAGCTATGTAAGATACACAGGATGAAGTTGTCTGGAATAATTTGCCGTATATAACCTTACGCAGCGCCATTTCCATACATGCCTCCACCACTCGGGTTTATACGACCCTATACGCGTTGTCTCATGCATTCTGATCGCGATCGTGAGGCGAAACTTTTTATTACCAACGATCACGAATGCGTCCTTTCTTTCCTGATGACGGGTTTCCCGACTGCCGCATATATACTTTCCGATACACCGCAATCGTTTCCTTTTCATAAGAAACACAAATGCCAGCTTTGTCGAGATTAGAATGCGGCTACTGAATCATCAGGTATACAAGATTATTGTTCTCTTGAATTGGGTATGCTCGAATATGACAAAATTCAAGTGGATTTGCTTAACAAACGATTATTACTATTTATTTTAAATTAAATACTCAAACCATTCCTACTCTGGATAGTCCTGAATTTTTCACATTATATAAACACGTGTTGATCGCGAATTGTACTCGGCGCGCAAATATCATTCGCATGTTCGGAATAGAACAATGAACCTACGTAATATTTGAATTTACATGTATGTAAACTTAGTTGGCTCGCGTAAATGTAAATAGAAGGCATAATACAATTCAATAGCTGTTTGAATGTTGAGTTTAGAAAGACGTACAATGAGACTAATTATGAAATCAAAAGTTTATCCTTACAATTGACCGTCTGGACAGCTCAACGACTAATCAAATTATTTACACGAAATTCATTGTGGAATTATTCCACGGTTATAAATTATAATACGAGAAATATGGTATTAATTTTATGAAAAAAATATAAAATAAATTCAGATTGAAACACTCAAAACAAATCACTGTAAAATATACCTAGAAATAATGATAAATTTCAGTAATTCTGTAATTAATTACACTGTTAAAAAATCACTAAACGTGAAATCACTAAACCATAAAAAGACACAAACACTTAAAAATATCGTTTTGACTCAAGATCTCAACGTTTTATAGGTAAACTGGAAAATGACAACATAAATTTGAACGTAAACAATAAATAAGGACAGCTTGATTTTATAGTTCCGACTTTGTTTACATTTCATGTTTATACGTTTAGTATCTTTCTCTATTTTGCTCTAAAACGTAAAATTCTTGGGTTAAAACGATATTTTTAAGAGTGCATAACGGAAATAAATTTACAATTCACCTTTAAATAATTCAATTTGATAATCATAATATGATAAATAATATTATATTTATGGAAAATTTTAATTATAGATACTTTTTTTCTACATTTATTTTTGTTTCTTTGGCATAGTAGTTTTATATATACTAGTGACAATATCATTTAAGTGCTATAAGTATAGTTTTTTGATAAAATTTTTTCTTTGTGTATTATCTTTTAAACTTATTGACGTAATAAATATTCTGAATTTTTTGGAAACTCGAACCGAAATTTTGTAAGCACGTTTAAATACATTTTGGAATACAAAGTTATAATATTCTTGTACAAAATGCAACTGCAAATATTCTCGAATTTTGGAAAATTGCTAACAATCTATGCTCGTACTAAAATTTAATTTTTGTTTCGTAATGGGAATCTAACATGTATGTTTAAAATTAATAAATCTTTTAAAAGATTAAAAATTGTTTTTCGCATAATAGTTAATTTTTCATCATCATTAAACGAATGGATAAAACTTGTTTTCGCATTAAACGTAGTTCCAACAAACTAAAATACATACAATGAACTCGGCAGAACATAAGAAAGAAGTAAGTCGAGAGAAAAAATACTGGAAAGGCGCAAGATAGAAGTTCTCTTGATTGTTGCCATGACCAGCGCAATGTGACGGTGGTCAGTTCCGATTCAGTCGAGGAGTAACGTGGGGGTAAACTTAGCGACCCTCGGTCTCGTACACATTGTTAATGCGCTTAAATACAATTCTTTTGACGATACCAGTTCGTTGCTCTTGGTCATTACTCCGAGTCAAAGTTCAGTAAAGAAAAACCATATCACCAAATGAATGTGGGGGAATGCTAGTTTTATAAGTTATTACTCATTTTAATGGTGCTTTTCGGTACATATTAAGATCGGGATTGTTAGCTCTACGCACGTGCCACGTTTCACTTTCGATAAACAAGTACAACGTACTTGATTCGACTCCGACAGAGATCCAAGAGCCGCACAACAAAGGCCACTTTATTCAGACTTTTGTTTTACCCATAGAAACTGAAATTAATATCACAGAAAGTCAGAATGTTAAAATTATATTTTAATTATATTATTTATTTATAATTCAATAATCTATATTTAGACAAATGCAATAAAATGATAAATAATCATAATATTGTAAAATAAGATAAGATTATCGCATAAATAAACTGCGCAATATTTGTAAATATTGTTTGTAAATATTTATTGTAAATAAGTTTTCGAAGTCGTAAGATTATTTTCACAAGAAAATATCTTCTAAGAAAAAGAATATATGGGTAACAAAGTTTTTTAAAATAATAATCGAGCTTTGGTGAAAATGATAAATAACTTGGCTTATGAACATAAGAAAAAGATTTTAGTAATAATATTTTGATTTTCAATATGATTTTACTAATCTGGACAAAACCAAAACTGATCATTTTAAAAATTAAAGTAATTGCTCATATATGAATATAGAAAATTTACTAAAAGATTGTAAATTTTCCTTCTTGCGTCGTTAAATACAAAAATTCACATAAAACTTTTTCTGCGTCACCGAAACAATGAAGATGGACGCAACACGAATAATTTTTTATCCATTTCCGATAGTCTCAATTTAATTTTAATCGAGGAACTTCATACTTTTGTACTTCGAAGAAGAGTCAGTTATAACGTCGAGTTAGCAGAAAAACATAAAGATCAAATAATCTGGATTATTTAGTTGTATCTCAGATCTATATTCTTCCGTTATTTACTACTTACTGGGATGGCGTAGATTATACGCTTTATACATGAACATTATGGCATGTGTGTGAAACTCATGGAGAAATTAGGGTGGCGGATAACAAAGGGGAATATACCGAAACGATCGAAGGCACACGCAAGTGCCTCAAGAACGATACACGAATGCGTCAGTGTTGCTAAAGTACTGTGCATAATCTTGCCCACGAATAATGTGTTTCGTATTACTCGACGGTAAAATATTTCATATGAAAGAATATCTTTCATTTCGCACGCAAAATATCGTTTCAGTATCGAATTAGGTAGAGCTACTTATGATTTCTTATTACGTAACTTGCGTTCTTTACTTTTATTTCTTTATCGTGCCTTACACGATTCAACGAATAGAATTTCAAATGCTACGTTTTATCATTAGGAAATTGCGATGTGTAAGATTATTTAAATATTATTAAAATGTTGATTAATCAATAAGAAATCAATGTTTGAGGGTTATTTTCATATTTTAAAAAAATTCTTATTTATGTATAACAGGTACGTTTTAGACAGAGAAAAATTGTATGAAAATTTACTATTTTTAGTAGTATATTGAGGACGTCACTTTGCAAACATTTACTAACATTGCTATAAAGTATAAAGTAGTAAATATTCATCAAATTAATGTAAAAATTCCTTGAATTCTATTCAACTTGACTATGTTCCATAGTGATTTTTCTACATTTTTAAGATATGTCCTAAAAGTACTACTAAACATAGTAAATTTTTATACAATTTTTCTCTCAGTGTAAAAGATGGTAAAGGAAATATTATTTTGAATAATTGATAATATCTGATTGTAAACTACAGATTCTTGTTCAGTATTGAATAATCAATCAACAGTAATCCTCCAAAGTTGAATCAAATTTTGTCGTAACATTTATGTCATAAAGGATTGTAAAGATTACTAATTGTAACTGTCAATGAACCATTAATTTTTGTTACTTAGGTTATTACATGCATAGGGCATAAATACACTGAAAAAAAGAGAGTTTCAAGTTTTGTTAATTTAACCAAAATTTTACGTTATTAAATATTAATTAAACTTGGCATACAAAATTTCGTTGGCTGTGCTAAAAATGTAGTGGTCATAACAAAAGTATCATACGTAAGAATCTTATTATCAGAACGAAATTAATATTGTCAAGTTCATTTTTTTACTGTAACAAAATTTTTCGATCGGTGTAGTATTACATTGAAACAAACATACACGGACAGAAAAGATAAGATAAAAAATACTATACTTCTCAATTAAAATTCACGATGAATAAAATTTTAATTATCATATTTTCATAATTAAATTCAATAATGTAAAGAAGATATAATATTGATATCATATTGATGGTAAAATTATAAATTTTAATTATAAATACGTTCAAGTCAGAACGTATAATAATATCATACTTCAATATTCAGAAGTAATTAGAAGGTAAACAACTTGTAATTAATACGAAAAATTTAATTTTAAAGCTTATGTTATAATAGAGTATCGTTTATCGTTGTGATAGTTGACATTCAATTATATGTAAATTAAACATTTGCGAGTGATAAAAGGTTATAAAACAAAAGACCAATTTTGATTATTTCTAATTATAAATTTGACTTTAAATGTTAAGAATTACTGTATATCAGCACACTTAGAAATGTCTAACGTTCATTTGCCATTTTAAACGTATTGAAAAAAAATACAAAACAAATACTGTAAGAAAGAAAAACAAAAAGAGCTACATCAAATAGTTTTGACTTTGTTTACA
>JABFQB010000490.1:0-10261 GCA_022817105.1 Pseudanteris insignis
TTTGAGAGTAGAATTACTAGAAAAATGAACTTACATTGTTGTTTTGTCAGCGATATTTTGAAATAGTAAGTTTTACAGCGATGTTTTTACATATGTATTTCGTCGTCTGAGCCGTCGATATAACGAATTGTCTTTAAAAATGTAATTTTTTTTACTTTACAACCAATCAATTGATATACGAATACACGGTCAAAAAATTCTATATAAAATTATTATACCAATAAGAGGCTTGAAGAAACCAAACTTACGATATGTCCTGTAGGGTATAAAACGTTACTTTTATAAATTATGATACAATTGAACGTGCGGATGCAATAACCGGTCAAACACTCGAACTTGGCCGGGCCGTAAGTCCAGATCAAGGAAAATATCACTCAAAAAAGCAAGAAATTCTTCGCTTTTGAGTAAAAATATTTTCTTTTCATTAATTACAAGCGTGACAACAAATTAAAAACTAATTATTTGAAGCCTCTTTTTTTCGATTATCAAACAAAACTGTACACAAATGATTTCATATTTCATATAGTTATTAAAAATTCTGTTGTATAATTATTTATATTATGATATGAATATATAACTTATCTACTATTATTTGTTGTTTATAATCCGAATTCTTTTTAAAATGAATCTAGACCCAAGCATCTACATGAGCTGGTTTTGATTATATAAAATCAGTTACACTACTAACTTTAGCCAATACTACCCCAATATTTTGGGGTAGGGGTGATTATGGCATGAAAAACACTATGCTAAGTAGTATAATGACAAGAAAAATTCCTGCAAAATCAACAAATACCTCCACGAAAATTACAATTTTATGGAACTATACTTTTCGTTCTCAAACGTGTAAGAGAAGTGTGTATAAAAAATATTTGTGCAATTTATTAGACATAGGCAAATCAAGATTCAAAACTGTTCGAAACAAATTTTTAAATAATGCCGAAATGAAAGATAATCGTGGTAAACATGGGAACTAATTAGTTAAACTGACGGATAACTTAAGAATCAGTGAACATTGTTGTTCAATTCCGCATTCTGAATCACATTTTGATCGAGAAGATACGAGGTTAAAATATTTTGATCATTCCCATTTGACTTTTACAAAATTGTACCATTTATTTTTGAATATTATTTCGCGACGACAAGGGATATTAATCTACCTATTGATAAGTCTACATATCGTAAATATTTCAATTGCAATGTTCCATTTTCTTTTTTGAAACCTCGTACTGATGTTCATGATTATTGTTTTTAAAATGCAAATAACCCGCATGAAAAAGAAAATTTTGCAAGGCATAAAAACAGGTAGAACTATATAAGGTTTTGAAAGAGAAAATGTTATCTGAAGAAAATGTGTTGTGAATTTGACTTTGGACAAAATCTTCCACTGCGGTGGAAAGAAAGCTCCCTCTAAAGAAGGGAGCTATAAAATATAATATATTAGAAGCAGAGTTAAAACTTGACTATTATAATAAAATATATCTATTTTTGATTCCTGCGGCGGGCAGAATAAAAACTACTGTATTTTAAAATTTATATGTTTCGTATCACGTTATTATCAAATAGAAATTCAACATCTATATCCGGTTAGAGGACATTCGTATTGCCAGTGTGACCGAAAATTTGGTTTTTACGGGCAGGAAAAAAAAACGGAATGACGTAGTTAAAACAAAATCTGATTATTCGAATATAATACGAAATCCACCTTTTATAATGGTAAATATAGATGAATTAGGCGTTAAAAATTAAGGTGCCAACAGAAATCAGCGAAGCTGTAAAAATTATTTATTATCCAAATGGTCAGGTGGATGTATTTAAAAGTTACGATAGAAAACTGCTTACATATGAAATCGAGACTTCAATGACGCTCAGAGATATAAAAGAAAAACCAAAATCAGATAAAGTTGGAATTACGATCGAAAGAAAAAGGATGTTCAATCTCTTTTGAAATATTTCAAAAAGCCCAAAAGACAAAGACTTCTGCAATGGTTTTTTTAAAAATATTCATATAACGAAAAAAATATAGAAAATTATCATTAATTCATATAAATAAATACATGAAATCATTGTTGTAAAGTTTTGTTTCATGATATTCAATATTACACTTCTATTAATAAAGATAACAGTTTAAATTTTTAGAAATTTATTTATTTCAAGAAAATTTTCGTTTTCTTTTTTTCTTGTATCTAATTATTAACATTACACGTTGGCTCGTGCATAATATGCACATAATTTTTGAATATATGACAGAAACATTATAAGTATGGCTGACAAAACATATCTACAAAATCAAAAAGAATATGCAATTTATTTACAAAATAAATTTACAAAACATATCTTCGAATACCACCAAATAACATAGTCTCTTAAATTTACTTGTACAATAACATTGTCAAATAATATATTAAATTTTCAAGTAATATTTCTTTCAGTGTGATTTTGAGAGTTTACATTATTTTGTTCTGAAACTTTATCAAAATTATCCCTTACTTTAATGAATAACTTTGTCGCTGAAAGTATTCGTAACAAAACTTTACGTAAACGCTTCCAATTTTATATTAAAATTTCATTAACAATACCATTATTTTTACCCATGTATCATATATATTAAATATCGCTAGGGGGTCTCCTGTATAGGATCTCATAAAGCGAATTCAAATTTCATTCATAATTGGTAGAGAAATCACGATTTCTTCACGAAGTTTTAGAAAACACGTGATTTTGATCGTAAAAAAGAAGTCTAAAATAATTAGTTTTTAATTTGTTATTCACGCTTGTAATAAATGAAAAAAAAATATTTTTACATAAAAATGATTAGAATTTCTTGCTTTTTTGAATGATATTTTTTTTTCAAATGATGTAAAAGAACTTAGAAAAAATAATTTACCCTCGATCTCGATTTAAGGCCTGGCCAAGTTCAAGCGCTCGACCGGTTATAGCATCCACACGTTCAATTTTACCTACGAAACATGAGCCTTCTTTATACTTGTATAGTAATTTCTTAATATTTCACAACAATATATGCGGGCCTCTATATGGTATAGCAATTTACATATGTCATAGTAATTAAATATGTCAGTAAATCCTACTACGTTTTTATTGCTATGTTTTATATAATAACGTTTACTAATGAAAAGTCGTGAGTAGAACTGAAAACTTTTATCAAAATTATAATACTTTTTTGTGACATACGAATATGCAATTCGTTCAGCCAATGCATGAAATTTTGCCTTCAAAAATACAAAGCTTATATATATTTCTCTTAATGCAAATTGTGTTATGTGAAAACTTAACATAATTTTGACGCATCGAACTGTGCGCTGTGTTAAGTTTTTAGTTTTTTTGTTACTTTTACGATAACGTTCGACAGATCTAAACATTTTCGAAATCATGCCATGCGTTGACTTAATGCAAATCATCGCATTAACAATAAACTATTCACATTAAACTGATTAAACTTTTGTGTCAATGTATATTCTTTTTAGCAAATTATTAAAAGGAAAATTTCATTCGAGTAGTGCAAATCATTACGATTTAATAAATCTTTTTTAGCGTGTGAACTGTATAGAAAAGACAATATTTTTTCCCCGTGTAAATGTGAAATACTCAAACAATTATATCAAATTTATTTTACGTTCTAAAAAAAGTCTTCATTTTGTTAAACATGATAATTTTATTCTATAAACGACGCAAACGTGTGAATATCAAACATTTTAATAATTAACGTTCTACAGCCGTGTTATATCAACAGACTATCAGACAACAGAGTTTCAACAATTATATATTTTTATCTTTGAACAATATTCGTATTGAAATAAATATCATTATCTATCGAGTTTAGGTTGGTCAAGTCTAATAATTCAACATGATTTGGGAATATAATTATTTGTCATACGTTGATCAGATCGAACTCGACCATATTCGGCGATTCAAACATTAAGATTTTTGACGGAAAACAAAGCAGCATCAGAATTGGTTAGAGTATTCAAGTAATATTCAATAGATTTTTGAGTGCACAGCACAGGTTACTAAAGATATACTACAGTAAGACCGACTAAAGTTCCACACTATGCACGAAGAAAATATAGTATACAGGGTGACTCATTTTAATTAGTCCACTGGAATATCTGTATATTATATATAACATGCCCCCCAGGGAATAAGAGAGAAAAAAAATAATTTCACAAAATGACCCCCTCAAAATGAGGCAAGTTCTATTTGAAAATTTCTTTTGCATAATACACTGTCGGAAAAAAAGAGCACCCTTGATCTATGTCAAAAAATAGCATTTTTGAACCTCTGTAACTTAGTTATTTGTAGTTATAATGTTTATTTTGATAAAAATCGTCGTAACTTTTTGTAAAATCGCTTTTTTCATGAGATTTTTTTTAAATTGTTCAGAATTGAATAATCTTTCAGACCCTATAAACAAAAACTGCATTTTTTTGCGAATTTAATGCGAAAAAATCTACCAATCTTCATTATTTTTCCTTAAAAAAACATGACCCTAATCTAAGGGTGAATTGAAATAGAAAGGGTTAACTGATTTTGATGACTAAAACGTCTTCTTCAAGGGGAAGGATGAAGCTTTAATTGAAAAAAAAGTTCATTCCATTTCATTAATATCAAGCGAAGTTACAGAAGTTCAAAAAATGCTATTTTTTGACATCGGTCAAGGGTGCTCTTTTTTTTCCCACAGTGTAGAAGGCGCTGTCTGATAACAAAACTTTTGTCCCAATGATACTTTACGTCTTTCTACGGTTGAATTTCAGTTCGCAACCAATCATTACTCAAGTCTAAAAAGTAATGATTAATTTATTTATAATTTATATACAATTTCGAAATTGATTTATTATCTAATAAGAACAATCTATTCTTAAAACATATGATAGATTTTCAAAGAAATATATAAAACTCACTTGGAAATCTCACATGTTATGGAACACGTTTTATTTTTATCTTCTATTAACCCATCTTTTCGCATAACATATTTTGCGTAGTTGAAATGACTCCACAACCAATTATTTAATAATCTGTAACATAAATTTTTCGAATCATGTATATATATACATAAATTCTAATTTCATTATTACCTGACACTCTGTGGAGTATCTTTGTCATCATTATTTTTCAACGATTCAAAATAACGAGATTTTTCGTTCTCTTTAACTGTTCTACTTAGTAAGTTACGTAAATTCTGTGTTAAACAATTGTTGCTCTCATAATATTTTAAGACCTTCCTTCCATTAATATTATTTTCTAAAAACAGTCGTAATATCTGAAGAAAAAATTATATTATAAGTATCTATATTAAATGCCGGAATAGTTTATTCATAGAAATAATATAAATATTGATTTGACTCACCTAATTTAAATTGCTTAAAATATTTTCTTGTGTTGCAGCGGTCTGTAATGAACGATGCATTGTTGTTGGAAATGTATAGATTGGTTAAATTTTTGTTACCGATAAGTTTAATTTTTAAGTAATATACTTTTTAAGAGTATCAGACAAGTAATGATGGAATATAAAATGCATGATTACGTTAGATAATTGAAGCCTAAATAAGTTGACAATATAAAGATAATCGATTCAAAATAAAAATTATTATAATATATTTACCCTCTGTAATGCACATTATCAATTATTGTAGAAAGTATTGATACTTAATGTCTTACTTCATCCTTGTCGAGTTTTCTTTTCTTAGTTAAACTATCTACATCGTTTTCATTGCTCACATCTTGTAAGACATGCAGTTCAAGTAATCCAGATCAACTCAGATAAATTGATTTTGCTAACAATTAAATTACTTTGATTGAATTTTTATGACATCATCACAAAATTCATAATAAAATATGATTTATATCACTATTAATTGATTATAATCGATTGTACTTAACTTTTTAGTTTCTCGAAACAAATCAAAGAATATTTTATTAATATTACATATATCTACTTACACTAGTAACTTCATCATTTAGTTCTATCATTGTGCATGCAAATTATTTATCTACAATAAAACACAAAAATAAACATAAACAGCATATTTTTAAAATTGTTAAGATTGCAGTATTGTCCGCATGCTTGAAGTTGGCCGCGTCACGTCATTGAAAATGGGGTAGATGCAGTGTGAGCACACGCAAAATAAATAGTGCGATATTTAAATGTTTCAAATTGAAAAACTTATTCTACTCTACTATTAAACGAGTGACCCGTTCGCTCGATTTAATCAAACTTGATAAATTAATGTCCTATGCAATGTTGTTGGCAGACAACACAGTGTGGACTTAGGTTGCTCGGTTGACGTTACGCAGCCAACTTCAAGGATATTATGATATATATGATAATAATGCTCCAATCTTGCCAAAAATGTTATATATTTTGAGGTTATCTCTCTACAAATATTAAAAAAAAAAAATAATTATCACTTAAATTGTTATAAATAATTATTTCTTTTGGTTTTTAATAATTTTGTAATATAGAAAAGTTGTTTGTTGACAACCAGATTTACTATATATTCAATTTGTATAATTAAACTTCATTCTTTTGTTTTAACCACTACATCATTTCATTGTAACTATAACAGTCATTGATGGATATATAATCATCAATGCATATCCATCAATGCATCTTAACCTGTAATGTTCAATTGACAACACAGCTTACTGCAACATGGACAATTTTAAATGATCAAAACATTTTTTCGAAACGATCGATAAATGATTATTATTACGGAATCATATAATAAATCATTACCGTATTAATCGGGGAATCCGGTTAAAACGCAGAGAATGCAGGGCGACGTATATAAAATAAACGAATTTATTATCAGCAAACAACTGGAAAATCGATAATCTAAGGAACTTGATGACCATGAAGAATTCATAATTTTTCTATTAAAGATATTGACTTTTCATATCAAGTACAAGTCAAACTTCAGCAAATGAAAATGCTTTGTGGAATAATTTCCAAAATTGAATGATTATATTCGGATGCATTTAAAAAAAAACTTCGATGCAGAATTTTCGGATCTGTGTAACAAATTTGAAAAATTTTGTATTTCAGTCCTCAAAAATACCGCCATTTGTAAATAGTGCATTTGTGAATTAGTTAATGTTAATACTTTTGGTAAGTACACTTAACCTTCATCCTATATAATGAACGACAATTTGAGTAGTGTAACAATGATGTGATTCCATACTGATATAGTGTATAGCTCGAATCTTTGGTCAAAACTGTCAATAGTTTATTTTGTATTAGCATGACTTATTTTTAGCTCTAAATGTATTCAAATTTATTAATTAACCTTATTCAATATATTTGTTTATATGCTTATCTATTATTAAATAAATTGTAAACTAATTTTCTGATATTCATTTTTCACTTATTGAATATATTAAATTTTCACTTATTGAACATGTGATATTTTCACTTATTCAATATGTGATATTTTCACTTATTCAATATGTGATATTTTCACTTATTCAATATGTGACTATTCACATATTCGATGTGGACGACTTATCACTTATTCAATATTTGAATATTCACACTAAATATGTGATATTTCACATATTCAGTTTTAGAGAGTATACACGCATAAGTCTAATTATGTGTTGTTACTCACAATACTTATTTCACACTATTGATGATAGTGAAAATTCACTCCGAAAAGTGTAGCTTTTTACTCTACATCTACTTAAACCTCACACCGAATCATCTTACTCCACTGTATTTTTAACAGTGTAAGAATAAAAATCTACTTAATAAAAGTATAATCTGATGAAGATAAGGAAGATTCAGTACAACTTAAGTATAAGTCATGTTTAACATGAAACAAACAAAACAAAATAAAGTCTCGTACAGCTTAAATTGATCTTTCTTAAAAGGAGTGGAATTCTAATGAGCGTCAGATAATTATGTTTAGAAGATAGTCTGCTTACGTGAATGAACATATTTTAGAGAGTGAATTGGTTAATGTTAATACTTTTGCTGAAATCAGTTGATAGTCGCAGTTTTCTCAATATACACGGAAAAACTGTATTAAAATTACTATACATTATAGCTTTACTGACAGAAATAACATTTTCTTCTTAATTATGGCGCCATCTCTAAAAAATTAACAAATCACGGTAAATTTTACCATACTTTATGGTATAAAATAATAAAAGTTAGTATTTTTATAATAACTGGAGGATATGTGTGCACTTATGATAGAATTAAATATGAATTATAGTACTGCAAACAATTAATATCATAGTCATTTATACAAAATTCATTAAAATTACTATATTCAATGATAAATTTTACTATATGTGCTCACTTATCTTCCAGTTGTCATAAATATAATAACTTTTATTATTTTATTTTTCTCAGTGTACAACTCGATATTTTATCAAAATGATGTCATTTATATCAGCTGTACTATAAAGTATGGTAATTTTTATATAAACTTTTTTTTCAGTATACGCTGATTATTTCTGTGGTATACTTATATCTGGTAAATCAGTAAATTTTAGCTGGTTTAGTTTTATAGAGTACGTGAATCTTCATTTATTCCAAAATAAACAATTTGAACATTTTTACAAAAGTATTTAATAACAATGCATAATTTTTACTGATTGTACCTGCGGAAGTTTGATAGTACAAGATGTACAATTTTGTACGTCGTTCTTCGTCATGAATGTTTTTAAATCATGCGGAAATTAAAATAATCAATATTTTTCATAATTAAATCATGATTTTATCGACAAAAAGAAATTAGATTCTGATAATTCTTTAATTCAATTTCAACTTTAAATTAACATACATTTTATACTGATTTGTAGATAATTATCTTTATAAGTTGAATCGAAGCCCAATTAAACGTTAATGCTTATATATTAACTAAGCAAATTGTGTAATAGAATATTTATTATAAAAATTAATTCAAAATAGAAATATATTACCTAATGGATATGGTCTCACAACTGGTATCTTTGTTAAAAAAATGATTTTTATTTTTATATCAGTTGAATATGTTGTCAATATAAAACAGAAAAAATGCTTACGTCATAATTTAGTTTATAGATCTTAAAAATAATTGATTAAGATTTAATCATCTAATATATAATTAATGACATATTGATCATTTCATTATTTCCAATACATTTAGAATCTATTTATTATATTTTGAATAATTTGTTGGAAGAAAGTATAGACTATTTTTTTAAACAAAAATTGAAATATTATGAAAAATAAAACAAAATAAAAAATTAACATTGTAGACGGAGAAAAATACCTTAAAATGATTACCATCGTTGTTAGAAATGTGTGGATACACCGAGAAAAGTGAAATGATAACATTTACTACATTTATGTAGCTGGAAGCTATGTGTGCACATATAGTAAACTTTACCATTGAATATATTAATTTTAATCAAATTTGTATTAACGACAATTATATTAATTGCTTGCAGTACTACAATTCATATTTAATACTACCATAAGTGTACACATATCTTCCAACTATTATAAATATAGTGACAGTTATTATTTTACTTTTCACAGTGTATAATTTTAGAAATCAAAAAATGACTAATTTATTTCGCAAATATTCTTTCTGTATGGTTTAAAAAAAAGAAACAAGTTCACTAATATTTCCTTGGAAACTTTGAATTGTTTACCAAATAAGTTACTAAATTTTTAATTTGGATAAATATATATTTGCAAGTATTAACCTCAATAAGTTTGAACATTCATGATTTGACCTTCTAACTTTTATTACATTTAAACATTGTAATACTTAGTCAACTTCTATTCAACAGGTTCTTCTTATTTTAAATGGATTCTGCTTATAATAAATCGTTTTTGAATTATTTAAAATGGCACATATTTAAACGAAAAATGATCACTGTTAAAAATATTGTTTTGACTCAAGGTCTCAGCGTATCACAGGTAATTTGAAAAAAGACAAAATAAATTTGGACGTAAAAAATAAACGAGGAAGGTCTGATTATTCAGTTCTGCCTCTGTTTACATCTCATGTTTGTTTATGTATCTCTTTCTATTTTGCTCTAAAACATACAATTCTTGAGCCAAACGATAATTTTAAGAGTTTGTGTCTGTATAAATCAGATGTAATAATACATCAGTACATGAAATATAATAGAAAAGGTTTGAAAATCAGTTTCACAGATGTCCATTAACTTTAATATACTCTATATCTGAATTTTCAAAACTTGGTTTTGTAGAATTAATAACCTCATTTTGAAATTTCATAAC
>JABFQB010000491.1:0-10260 GCA_022817105.1 Pseudanteris insignis
TAATGAAACACGCTTTATCGTTGTACTCAACAAAATAATTCTTGAAGGAAAACTATATGACCAATGCCAGGATACTTTAGTTCAGTTTGGGACATTTTTGGGTTCTACAATGACAGTAGATGAATACATTGAAAGATTACCCTCAATACATTCCATGCTGCAAGTAAATCACATACATGCAGATGTCGCATTTTTCCTTGCACGACCAATGTTTACACATGCAATCAATGTAAGTAAAAAAACTATTTCATTAATTTATCAAAAATGAATATCGAATTATTAATATTTATATAATCTACAATTTTAGCAAAAATATGATTCTCTTCGGAAATCTGATCCTAATTACAAAAAAATGTCAACTACCATGAAACAAGCTAAATATGCAGAAGCTGCTCAATTTATTATGGCGCCAGTAGCACAATCAGTTAGACCATTGCACCCTCTTAAGGTCTGGGAGGATATTTCGCCTCAATTTCTAGTAACATTCTGGTCACTGTCCATGTATGATCTTAGCGTTCCAGTGGAAAGTTATCAACGAGAAATCAATAAACTAAAACAATCAGCTGCACAAGTTCCTGAAATTAAAGATATTGTAATATATTTATAATGCTTCTATTTGAATTTGTGTATTTACACAATAACTTGAGTTTTAATTTTTTACCTTTATTTTTAGAATGTGAGCAAAAGTAAAAAAGAACAAGAAAGATACACAACTATGATTGATAAATTACAAGATGAAAGAAAAAAACAAGAAGAACACGTTGAAAAAGTTTATGCATATCTTAGGTATTTATTTAATTTCTGATAATTAATTTAAAACTAATTCAATAGCTAATTTAATTTTATAATTTACTATATTTTCTTAGACAAGAAAAAGATTCTTGGTTTTTATCGCGAAGTCCGAAATCAGCCAAGAATGAAACCATAACTCAGTTTTTGCAACTATGTCTTTTTCCAAGATGTACATTTACTATGGTGGATGCAATTTACTGCGCAAAATTTGTTCACACTATACATTCTTTGAAAACATCAAACTTTTCTACACTCCTTTGCTATGACCGAGTGAGATTTTTATAAATTCTGTTATTATATAATATTATTATAGATATTATAATTTAATATATATAAAACTGTGTTAATATATTGCAGCTTTTTTGTGACATTACTTATTCTGTAACGTCATGCACGGAAAACGAAGCTCATCGTTACGGAAGATTTTTGTGTGCCATGCTTGAAACTGTGATGAGATGGCATTCAGAAAAAGCTATTTTTGACAAGGTACAACTTTTTTTTTTAAATCTTGATTAAAGTGAAATTTCAAGGAGTTCGTCTATTTCTCTCGAATAATTTACAAAAATTATTAAAAATATTCGCTTTTACGAAAATACTCTTTTTGTTACACAAATACAATTTTATTGCAATAATACTTTTTCAAGTATTACCAGAAGAATATTTATGTAAGTTCAAATACTCTTTTTATATTATATTGTCTCCATGAGATTTCACTATAATCTCAAAGACATTGTAACTACTGAGTTTATTCACTCATTTTATTTTTGAATTTTCTTTCTTCTAAAGGAATGCAGTAATTATCCTGGATTTGTAACAAAGTTCCGCGTAAGCAATCAATTTTCAGAAGCGAATGATATGGTTGGATTTGAGAATTATAGACATGTTTGTCACAAGTGGCATTACAAAATTACACACGCAATTGTAGTTTGTTTGGATTCGAAAGATTATGTCCAAATCAGAAATTCATTGATTATTCTGATTAAAATTTTACCTCATTTTCCTGTCCTTGCAAAATTGTCACAAATCCTCGAAAGAAAAATTGAAAAAGTTCGAGAAGAAGAGCGTGGAAAGCGGCAAGATTTACACGTTCTTGCAACATCTTATTGTGGCCAACTTAAAGCAAAAACTTCATCTATGATTAGAGAATCAGATTTTCATCACGTTAGTGAAAAGGTATTCAATTCTAGATATTTACTAAGCAAAAGAAGAAAAAATAGTAAAATAAAAATTTGTTTAAATTTTTATAAATTTTGTTGTTATTAATTTTGATTCAGGTTAGTAAAAATCAAGATTCGACAAACAGCGATAACACTGAAAAAGTTAGTAACGGTGTAACATCAAAAGACGTAACCGATGGAGAAACAAAGGTTGAAAAAGAACAAAAAGAAACTCGAGAAAAACGTAGCTCATCAAGCCAAATGCATCAGTAAGTCAATCAATAAATTTTGGGATTAAAAATTGTGTTATTTCAGAGAGAAGTGTTTAAATAATCAATTTTTTGTAGTGAAATTCCTGAAAAGAAAAAAAAGGAGACTACAAAAGAAATTCAAGAGTCCAAAGAAAAGTATGTTAAAAAAGAAGAGGTCAAAGAAGAAGAAGCAAATGAAAAAAAAGAACGGAAGTATTGCAAGGTAATTAAAATATATAAATACAACACTTGTCTTATAAGGCCTTATTATTTTAACAGAAATATTTTAGGAGGAGAATTATTATGGAGGAACGATGGATAATCTAGAAAGGGATTTATCTAGTGTATCTAACAGTAGTAGCAGTTCAGGTCCGTTGCAAGAAAATCTAGAAAGAGGTAACTAAGACCATCTTAAATTGATTTTTTTCCATAAAATTATTTGTGTGTTGAATTAAACAAATGTACTGACTTTACAAATTTTTAGAAGTTAAACGCAGAAAAGTGGATAACACTACAAAAGTAAGCTTAACATATTAATCATTTTTTGTTTAATAATGATATTTATTAAATTAATTTGATCAATTTATTCATTAATTTAAATAAATAGGAATCCAGAAGAGCAGACAGTTTGGAGAAAAAAGAACGTTCGAGCAAAACGAAGCTACGCGAGGAACAGAAAGAATTGCGAAGAGAAAAAAAATTAGGACGCAAAAGGGTAAAGAAATTTTCTCGTTAATGTATTTATTTGTTATTCAAGCTTGGGATGCAATTTAATAAAAGTATTTAAAAAATTGTATCAATTGTATCCATGGATTATAGGATCGAACTGACGATCTTCAAACACCCGTGACTGAGCAGAAACGTCGGAAAGACGACGAAAGAGGTAATTATGATAAAAATGATAAAAAACGAGGTAATTATTAGCTGCAATAGGAATTAACTTATAAAAATATTATCTTCAACATGCATTTTAAAATTTTGCACATTTTCTTTTTCAGCGAAAGGAGCTCATCAAAACGGAGATATGCCTGAACACAGGGAAAAACACCACTATTCAAAGGTAATTATATAAATTATTATTTTAGTAACAGAACGAGTTGATTTAACATTTCGGGTCATTTAAATTTCATACCAATCAAATAGTATATTCCAAAATAAAGAAAAGTAGAATTGAGTAAACATTTTTTGCACGTACCATTTGCAGGTAAATCAACTGTATTACTTACCCTAGCGTCGTCATGCATGAATGCTATAAGCATACGAGAACCACAGCCTATGAAAAATGGAAAATAATAAATCAAATTGTGACTAAAATGATCATCAAATTTATTTTTTGTTTATTATCTTGTTACAAGGAAGTATTTTTTTTAAATCGTTTGTTTATTCTTGATTATTGGAATCAAGAAGATTTCACTTTTTTGTCTTAATGTTTGATAATGTTGTAATTGTAATTTTATTTTTGTATATGTTGTAATTAAAGTTTTTTTTTCAATTGACATGGATTTGAACTAATATAATAACGTACTTTAAATACAATGTAAGAGCCACTTTAAAACGATTAATTTTGTATGAATATATTATTTGATTATACCATTATTTATTATTAAATTATAAAACCATTGAAAACAAATATTCGAATACTTATATTTTTGTTACCTACTTAAAAATATAATTCAATCATAAATAATTATAAACCTATAGACAAATACATACAAACTCAAATTTTTCGATAATTGTATTTATTATATTGTTTATTTAAATACTATTGAATTTAAAAGTGTTTTTTTGTTTTTCAGGAAAAGTCGCCTTACACTAAAGAACGAACCCATGAACGAGAAGGACGCGAGACACGTGATAAACAATATCCTTTGAATACTAAATATTCGTGTTCTAGATTCCATAAAAAATAGTATTTTAAGAAAGTTGAAATCTAATATTTTATTTATCAATAAATGAAAAATTAAAAATGTTCAAGAATCATTTTTATTATTTTAATATTAATAATAATTTGTCTCTTGTTGTTATAATCGCTTTAGTAATATATATATATATTCTTCAAGAATTTTATGTGATATACATTATTTTCCTTAATTATTGTTGCTTTGTGTCTTTACTAGGCGGAGCTCAGATCCAAAACGGCGGTGATTGAAATTAATAGAAATTTGATTCTCATTTTATATACCACGAATTCAATGTTGTATGTAGTAATTTTAAAATTAAGCAATTTGAAATAAAGATAAATAGTAACGAACCTGCATACTATTTTTATATTTGAATTTGTACACTCGTGATGATTGATTACAGCTGAAGGGGCGGGGAAATAAAAGGTGTTAATGGTGAATAAAACGTTACGTTTACCTTTATTTTGTTGTCACGCGGTTTTTTATCAAACTGTAAATTAACAATATTTTTTCAAGCGTTTCACATTTATTATAATACTAGCGGGCGATGAATTTACTTCGATTAATGTATACGCGATAAAACGATCATAGCGTTTTCTCGATCTGCATACACTTCAGAAATTTTAATGACAATTGTGGTTGTATAAATAATAACATTGTGGGAAATTTCACGTCTGACGTTAATTGTCCGGTTTGCGAGCTCTGCATCTGCGTGCAAATGATAATACGGTAAACGCGGCTGATGTCATTACCGTAGAATATATTATGGCCATCGATTTCTGTTTGTTCGAGACCTCGCAGATTCAGATTGTTCCTTTATGAAGTACGAGTTACAAATCCAATTTTATGATTTTTTTTTTTTTTTTTGATCAAGTTTTTAAATTTATTCTTGGCACAAAAATAGCGAACTTTTTTGATTATCTACATAAATACTGTTACTGTCATTTCGCATAACAAACTGGTAAAAATGATCTCTACTTTTAAAATAGTTCTTTCTTCTTAATTCGTTTACACGTTTTTAAAATTTATAATATGTATAATAATTTTAATACTTTAATCAATGTATTTCTGTAAATATTACATTTTTTTATACAAGCTTGTGATGTCAAGATAAAGTTGAAAATAAGTTTGAATGTAACATGTTTATTACTTTATTGAAGGGACAACTCTGTTTTACGTATAGTCATGGCAATCTCGTCGGATGTTAGACGGGCTTTCACAATTTTAAAACTTTGTTGTAAAATAATATGCACTTGGCCTGAGCCGCGACACGTAAGTGGTCATCTGGACTTGGTGATCACCCGATCAAAATGGTGGCTAACCACCATCAACGTTCTTGCCTTATTAATTCCGTTGGCACTCTGCGTTTATAAAAATTTTGACGATTTGAACATGGCCATGCAAGCACTATCAGAATTTAACGCGGCATTCGAGGTCCTGTGTAATCTCATTCTATGTAAGATTCATACATCGCGTTTGCAGGTAATGATACGATGTTTATTGAATTGTTTTGTAAAAATTACCGTAATTCTGTTGCTATTTTAATTTCTTATAAGCAAATAGAATGGCCATTGACACCGCATTAAGCTGACACTGCAATTGTATGAATATTTTTTACATTCGCGTCGTTTGATTTTTGAATTACTTTTTTACTAACGTTTTTAGATTGTCTATTTATACGACAATTTTTGATATTTTAAAACGAGAAAAAAAAGAAGGGGGGAGGGATGAAAAAAAACAATGATTTGAAATGTGAATGTAAGTTACTTGTTGTACATTAAGCGTTTATTTTTTAATGCCAATAGTTGATGATTTATTTTTGATTGTAACTTAATTCGTTCGATTAGTTTGTTTTCCAATTTTGTAATATTCATGGGATGTATAACTGTCGCTAAATTTAAATCCGAAAGAAATAAATGTATAAAACAACTGGAAATTGTCTTGTTTTTTTTTTGATTAATTTGAATGTATTTACTCCACAGGTATTGTTAACAGAAATTGAAGCATTCATTGATACACTCACATCTAAAGAACAGATGATCGTAAGGGTATACATAAGTCGTAATAAGTATTTCTACACTTTTGTCTGCTCGTGCTTTATTATGACTGGAATTAGTTTTCTGTTTTTCCCATTTTTTACGGGCAATAAAGTACCAGCAGTTGCTTGGTACCCATTTTCCATGGATAATAAATTGGTTCGAATTATATTTTATATTTTACAAAGCATAGTCATTTATCAAGCAGGATTGGGTATTTTTACGGATTGCATGATTGCGACGTTGCTTTGGTACAGCGCTGCGAGACTGGAACTACTGGGAATCGAATTGACAACTGTTAACAGTGACAAGGAATTTGCAATATGTATTCGCAAGCATCAACATATGGTTTCGTAAATCTATTTCAGCACTTGAGTTGTTATTATTATAATTTAACTTATATAAAATAATTTACAATAAAAACTATGCAAAAAATATTATAATTTTATAAAACAGCATAATTGTTGAATATGAGAGATATAATTATTAATATTATTATTGTTATTCAATAATTAATGCAGATTATATCGGTTTTACTGTACAGTCATTTTTATGAAAAGAATTGGTTATGTGTAGGAAAAAGTAGATGAAAAATAAAGATCCTGATTTAAATTTCTGATATTGGTTGTTTAAAATATTTTATAAATTCATTTATAATTATAAACTGATACTTAATTGTTATTAAGAGTTTGGTTAAATTGGAAATATATCAACTTAAATAATATGAAAAATAATATACAATTAAATAATGACGAATGTAATTAATAATTACGTTTTTACAGGTTCGTTAAAAATGTTAATATCATTATACGTTTTATAATTTTGAAAACAAATGGAACAATGACAATAATAATTATCTGTGGAGGAATTTTATTAATACGCGTAATATTTACTTATTATTTCATTTAATAATAATTTTCATACCTTACGAATAAATTTTTTTTTTTGTTTCTAACGGTGGAAAAGTAAATTTATATAAAACTTATGAATAAATTTGTATATCGTTGTACAATAATTAAAAAAAAAATTAAAAATTAGAAAAATTTTTTGCATAATTGTTCAGATCTGCATAATCTAAATTCAATTAATTAAAATGAAAAATTAAATAATTCAAAGTGGGAGTCTAAAATTTTCAAAATTTATATGTTCAATATATGATATGAATGATAAAATTTTCATTATATTGTTAGTTTGAAATATTACATTAAGTACACAATTCATTAATTATATATAAATATAAAATATAAATATAAATAAAATATTCAATTTGACATAGTTGTAAAATAATTCAATGTTTCAGATATGATTAATAATGCTTAGAATTAAAAAAGAATTTTTTTTTATTTCAAATCTTAAATGCTAAACATGAGTTTTTACCTGAACCGTATCTGGTTTTGTATTTTTTGATGGCCTAATATTTTACCCTTCATAAATACCTAAACATAAAGTATCTGGTTTTACCAATGATTCATGGCCTATTCCAACCGATCCCTACCATTTTCCCTCTTAATTTTTTCGTCAAAAATTTGTTATATAAGCCCCGTAAAATTTCATTTTACTCATTTATGACTCAGAGTCATCGACATAGCAGGAGATGCTAAGTTGCGCCCCAGGTTTTTTAAAAACATATTCTTTCTCGCATAAGCCAAAACGCTAGTCAGAGAACAGAAGTTTTTAAAAAAATCCATTTTTAAAATACTTTGCTGAAGTTTAAAAATTTTTAGAAACTGGCAAAGTAAACTTAAAAGTAAGTCCACTTAACTTTAATTTCAAAAAATTTACAAAGTCCCTCAATTCTGAATTTATAACATTTTTATAACTTTATATTGTTTAACACAAATATTTTTTTAAGGTAATAAATTATTTAGTGGATACTTCTTTTATTCTAAAGTCGTTAGTTCTCAATTTCATTTTCTACCACAGTGCCTAAGTTCGAATCTCAAATAAAAAAATTCCGGGGGAAACTGCATGGCCTGAATCCTTATAATCTACCCCCAGGAACATCTGGAAACCTCATAAGAATCGCCAAAATCCTCAGACGTTTATTGAAAAGGCAAAAAACGACTGATGACAAAAAAATGAATCTGAGTAGGAATTGTCTATCAGAAACTAATTCAAACTTCAAACCACCTTATAAATTGATGCGGTTGGAACCACCGCCAACCAATATTTATAAGTCTTTACCAAGAAACTCAAATGATCCTAGAACCTGTAACAACTATGATCAGCTCCGTAGCGTTTTTGCCCCACTAAAAGTTACTTCCCCAGATGAATTTAATTATTATATACCCCCCAAATTAAATTACAATTCCCAACCACTCCCTAAAGCACTAGTAACATTTCCCAATAAACCAACTCCTATGAATAATTTAGAGATAAATTCTTTGAAAACACAGTATTGCTTATATTGAGATTTTAGTAAATTTGATGTTATTGTAATGTATATTTTAACGTATAATTGAATCAAATTTTGTGAAATAAAAAACATAATAAAAATAAAAATAATTTACTTTTAAGTTTATGAAATGATTATTAATTATACATACCACATAGTTACAAAGTTAAAATATAATTAACCAAATTTTCATTACTGAACTGAACTCTTCATGCTATTATTCTTGTATTGTTATAAACTATTATTATTGTATGTAATTTTAATCACTTTTATGATTATTTCTACAGTATACAATGTTTAATATATGAAAACTGACTGATAATGTAAACTATTTTACTCATTAACTGAACTTTATTTAAAATATAATTTTTCTACTCATACAAAAATTGTGTTTTCTTTTAGAATTACTTTTCCACCTGTTTTCTGAAAATTAAAAAATGAATAGATGTGAGATCACAACTATATATTTACTGTTATATTATTCTAGATTTTATTTATGTATAAAGTTATGTATATTAATTGAATATTTTAAATTTTTTTAAGGCAGCAAGCACCAATTTTTGTAACCATAAGATTTGTGTTTTTTGTACTAACGGGATGTTTAAGATTATATGTAAGCGCAAATCCTGCAGATGACTTAAAAAAAATGGTAATTATGTCAAGAAAAAGTATTCATTTCTTTTAATGTAATGGAATTGTGACTGAAATAGTATGGAGTACTTATAGTTAAAATCATTTTTCAATTTTATAGCCAAGAACATCATTGTAAATTTTATTTTGTATATTTTTTGTTTTGCTTATAATTTATTTCATCTATCATCAATTCCAGTTAATTAATATAATATTTATGTTTCATTAATATACATATGATTATTTATTAATTAATACAACTATTAATTTGTATTTGATTCTATATTTTATTTTATATCATATAACTAATATATTACACAATATAACATGGTTGATTAATAGCAAATATCTAACCAATTATTTATTCCATAATTTATACTTGTCATTAACGATAAAAAAATATAATTATATTATTTAGATTATACCAGTGTATAAATTGTATGATTTGGTTTACAGAGTGAAAATATATCCATGTCAATTTACTGTTCACGCTGGTTTGATAAACAGAAAAGTTTTAAAAATAATGTTTTACTGATGATGATGAGAAGTCAAAAGCCGTTGATCATTCAGGTCCATGGTCTAATTCGTGAAGTTTCTTTAGCGCACTATGCTCAAGTATGTTTTCACATCCAATAATGTAAATTAAACTAATACTTTAAAAGAAACACTGCCTGTCATATAAACCATCTGAAATCACAGTGATCATTTCAAATTGAAGGTTATCAAACATCGTTAATTTCGTGTTCTACAATTTTTTTACAAAATATATTATAGATCTTGTGAACATGAATTTGAAAAATTAAGTAAACTTTGCAAGAAAATTAAAAACAAATAAAAAATAACAATATATAATACAGTCTTAAGGAGATTCTATTTACAATGAAACAAAAACAAACAAAGACAGATAATAAAGATAATGAGCCCTAAAGTGAAACATTGTTAGGTTTAATTTCGGATAATTTAATTTGCCGAAGATTTTGAAATTTATGAAATGAACCTTTATGTTTTAACTCATTACAAAGAAATCGTTTAGTGATGATTCATTGAAATGGAATAAATTAAATAAAAACATCAATTGACAAAGTATGGTTCACTCTG
>JABFQB010000492.1:0-10259 GCA_022817105.1 Pseudanteris insignis
CGGTGGCGAAAGTAATTGTATGATTTCTCGATAACTAATGACCGTGCGCAATTAAGTATTCGTCTTCGCTCGATCATATGGTGTGCTTGGCTGACAGGTACACGCCGTCTTTGTAGAATCACGATTGAACGTAAGGCCGGCAAATTACACATTTGTTATAAGTTTGAACTCGGGGCCTCGTGGCAGCTGGCGGCGCTCGCGGTACGGCGCTCGTTGAGATGCGGAAAAATTTGCTGATTGATAGACGTCGTGCAAATGCCGAGGTTTTCGTGGCCATGATTTTCTACTTCACCCAAAAGGCTGTTTTCACTTCTTTAAGTTTTGTAAACAAATTATCATGCTGCATGGTGGCGCCATGGTATTAATTAGGGCACCATCTGTGGATGGTTGTTAAAAATGTAGCGTGTTATTTCAGACGTAAAAATAGAATTTACAATGTCTACATCGATTATGATGTATCTGTAGAAGATGCTTTCACTCGTGTTAATTGTACCAATTATTGCTTTACACGATGAATTTAATTTTTGATGATTAAATTTACATTATTTAATTGACAGGAATTATTGCCCGAAAAAAAATATTTTTAAAATAATAAAAACTTTTAATTTTCTTAAAAAGAATCCGAATGAAAAATGACTAAATTATGAAAATGCTAATGTTAATTTATGAATTTGAATGACGCAGAGAGTTGGTGCTGGAACATTAGATAGAATGGTCATATTATGGCCATTATTTGAACATTTTTACGTGACTTTTGAACGTAGATAAATTAAATGAAAATAATTTTACATTTAAAACAATTAAAAAAGATCGTTGAATTGAATGCAATTATTTTCATAATATTGAAAAGAATCTAGTGGAAAATTAATAACGTAATGAACGTTGATAATATGACCATAGTAAGGTATCATTGCAGCCAGAAAGATTGTAGAATTTCAAATCAGGGTTATATTATATTTTAGTTCGGAATTTCAATATGAAATTAATTTGTGCGTAACGTAAGACATTAACAGGGGCTTAATAAGGTACCTGCTTTGAATATTATAGTACTCCAAGTCTTAAACATGCAATATGTATGATGATATGACATTGAAAAATTTCAAGGCTATTATTAATGAAAGGCCATTTTCAGTTCGCCGTTAGGCTACGTCATCATAAGCCAAAATTACATTAGGAAAAATAATATGTTGATGTAACATAAAAATATGTTGATATGATACATTTTATAAGTTACTATCACTCTGCCATTTATATGTAATTTAGTTCAAACACTATGCCCACCCAAAATTGTTACCATTTTAATGAACATGAAATGCTTTACATTTTTCTTCATGTTATCTTTAATGAATTATTTTTTATAAAAAGTATTTAATATAAATTTTTTTTTTCATCTTCTCACAGTCCCGCATTGTCGAGTCGAAGTACGGCGAACGTGGATCATTCTCCTTGCCATAGCTACGTGGTAATTATCACTGCAAAATTTCTTAAAAAGAATATGAATAAGCGTGAAAAATGGCTAACTTGTGGCCTCTTGAAAATGTTAATGTTAATTTCTAAATTCGAATGATTCGTCTGTGCTGGTACATTCGATAAAATGACGCTATTATGGTCATTCTGTGAAATTTTTAAGTGACTTTTGAATATAGTTAAATTAAACGAAAATAATAAATAGAATAGTAATGTAACCTTTTTATTAGCCAAAAATAGCCAAAGATGATTGAGCCATTTTTGAGCTTCAAAATCAAGTGTAATCATTGCAATAGATCTGAAATTGTCATAATAACCCATAAACAGCGAGTATAAAGTTTTCAGCTCACGCAAATGTTAAATCCAACTCGGTCAAAAAAGGTCATAAATGATGAAGTTCAAGAGAGTTCGTTGCCTTATCATAAGAATTCTCGAATGGTAACCGAGTGCCAAGGCCTGACTCTACTATAAGCAATTTACTCGTTTCGCGTACTTAATCATGCACATTTGACCTCATTATTCCCACCTCAAGGTCAAAACGCATCATCCAGTCCCCCGAGCTTATATCTTCCTTAGAAATGGTTCATCCTAAATTTAATAATCCCAGCCAAGATACACCACTGAAATGTATGTTAACATCACTGAATATAATCAAAATTATTACTAACGAGAAATCTATTTTAAGATTCGATAATTTATTTTTCCTCTTCTGCCCCAAGAAAGCGACGTTTTCGCCTTGAGCAATAGCGTGTTCCGCGGCAGCGTGCAAGTACGCAAGTCATGCGCCGCAGGTGTGCGGAATTTATGCCGACGCTCGCACTAAAACGAGGGACGTTGAGGTGTGGTATCACGCGCGCCTTTTGGCCGTCTACTTTTAAAGCGGAGAGGCATCTTAATCGCTGCTAATGAACACCACGAGTACGTGACTGGAGAACGCCTTCATTTTCTTGGCTCGGAGAACAATCTGCGCGAGGTGCTTAGAAAGTAGATAACACGGTGCTTTTTTGTAAGACAAATGATTCGAGCCTGTGGAATGGGAAGCTGAACAAAAGGGCATTTTAACGTCAGCACTCGGCTTCAATTTCTGAGGCACAGTTAACGCTGCTTTAATTCCAATGCAGAATTTTGCTATCGTACGCGCCCAGCAAGACCACGAAACGATTACTTAAACGATGTAATTATATTACAAATAATCAGCATTAACTTTGTGCCGGAATATCAGTGATCTGACGATATCAATAAACCGGCTATTAGCGAGTAAAGAACCGTAGATCTTATCACATACAGCATCGGTAAATTCATGATTCAATGAACGGTCATTTACTGGGCGAATAAAACAGCTGCACGAAAAGAATTATTTTGTCAACATTACCAAAACATTATCAAAATGTTTTAATTAGCCGAAAAAAAATATTTTCTTATATAAACAAAATGTTTTTCTTCTCGTTACTTATTCAAATTAACTAAATTAATATTAAATTAAAAAATAAATATGTTTTTATCAAAATGATACTTAATACTGCCTAACCCACAAATTCTACCTCATCTAAAATAAAAAAAAAACACAATTTTTAGAGGTTAAATGAGTTAGACAATTGTAAAAAAAAAAGTTGTACCGAAGTTTGTCGTTCATTATAATATTTTAGTTAATTTAACTAAATGCGTTTTAATAAATGTAATTACACAAAATTATTTATTATTTATTTAATTATTATTATTTTAATAAATCTACTAATCGCTCGAAATAACAAAATGCGTTTAATAAAATCTTTTTCGTTATTCAATATATTAATATGAAAAATAGTATAATAATTACAACATAATTCAAATTTGCTATTTGAAGAAGAAATTAGAATAATATATTAGTAAAAATATTATAATTGTAATTTAACTAAATTTAGTACACCTGACATAAATGACATTATTTTGATTACTTATTAAGTTGCGTGTAAAGATTCATTAGACATTAAAGATTTAAAGAATTTATCATAAAGTATGGTGAAATGCATCATGTTTTGGATAAAAATCTACAGATGGCGTCATAATTAAAAACATAAATGTTATTTATGTCAGTGATACTATAAAGTACCAATCGATTAAAATAAAAAAATACATGTAATAAAATCATTTTCGTTATTCAATATATTAATATAAAGAATAATATAATAATTATAACATAATTCAAATTTGTTAATGAATTTAGAAATTTGAATATATGATACTTGTAAAAATATTATTTTTGTAATTTCACTAAATTTTACCATTTTTAGTCATCTTATTCGTAAATGTTCTGCAACAAAGTTAATGAATAAGCGATGACCTAAGATATTATTTTTTGCTCTGTGTGAAACTAACTCAGCCACTCGGCCGTAGACATTGCCCGAAGCGTATGGATCTTTCCCAAGTCATAATCTAATGCACGCGACTTTCATTGTAGACCGCACGCCGAATACAATACACTGAATGGACAATGAAAACTAAAGATGCCTTAGTCAAATTGAAATACATGTCCCTCTGGACATAAGCATTAGAATATATTAAATGAAGGCGAAGAAAAAATAATACCGCCGCAAAGTGTATTCAATATTCTTTTGCGATGTACTGAATAAAGCCTGAAAGGTGAGGTTGCAAGGTGCGGCCTTGTCGGGCGTCAAAATGCTATAAAAACTATGCAAATCTAAGCATACCGCGGGCGCCCCTCTTTTTTGTCTTTATCTTTTTTTGCTCTTTCTCTGTTTTTTTTTCCACCTTTCCACGGTCCCGCATTGTCGAGTCGAAGTACGGCGAACGTGGAGCAGCGTAAGGTGCTTTGCAGATTCAGTGAAGTGTGAAACCAGACAATGGTACCTGCTGTACTTTTTGGCCAAAAGATTGTCCGCTGAATGGTACCTGCACTTTTCGCGGCATTTAAAAGCCGACGCATTCGTTAGGCTTGTACAAATTATTCTTTTGGCGTTTTTCAAAAACTCCCTGCACGCATTTTACGGCCATTTTTTGGAATAATGGTACGACGGTGATTTATTTACGCGTGGTACACGCACGTTGATTGTGAGACTAAAAGTATTTTAAAGTTTTATTTTATTTGTTTTTGTTAAATGTTTGTGAATGTGAATTTATGTTTTGGCATTTTTTATAATGTTGATTTTTTTTTAAATTAAGCTTGAAATTTATTTGAAGGAACTGCAACAATGGAAATTATAATTTGTTATTGAGTAATCGTTCAGTGTTATAAATGCCAACTACGACTAGTCGATAATCAGTCCGGGCTAGCGATATTAGACAAACTACAAATTGTTTTTGTTACCCCATTGACCGTATACTTACGGGCACATTGGCGCACCATAACTCAAGCAAATTGATCTTTACGTCATTCTTTGTATTGGCACCCCACAATTGCTCTCTCATATTTTGTTAACGCGCATCGCCGAAATATCGCGTCGGGATTAATGGTTAGGCTTGATTTAGGGGAATGGTACGATACTTGTGAATAGCGATTTCGCGGCGCACGCAATATAATCAGCGATTCTTAAAACACCTATTTGGCGGGCAAGGTTGCGCCGAACAATCAGCTTTAATAAGTGGTAAGCGCGTACAGTTGGTGCTAATAGAGGCTAATCGGTCAAATCAGTTGTGCGTTTCACGCGCTCGCCGGCCTATTCGCAGTCCCTCGCCAGGGCTGCCACAGCCCTGGACAATTCATTTTTTTTATTCTTTATTTCGCGCGCGCTCCTGTAATTTTCACACCGTTCGGGCAGTTAGGTGTGCAAATTTGCCGATCATAGCTCCCACGGACGAAAATCCACTGTCCGTTGGCCGGTTTGCTCGCACGTCGAATGTCCCTTATTCGGAATATAACGAGCGTTTTGAATTCGCCGAATGAGAATTCGGAGACGAATGCGGGCCCCGTAGGCCAGCCCTCGAGTTAAGCGTACACTTTCGAGCTGCTGCGCGCAACGTATGGCATCGCTGCGCAGATAAGGACAGTATTTCCGATGATGACGGATTATCATGCACCGTCAGGGATGCGCCGTTACGAATGTAAAGAGGTTAGATTTCGCGAGTGTAATGCCAAAGCGGACGATCAAATTGTTGGAAATGAGTGTGATTACGTATTATAATTGAATGCAATTATTGTCATAATATTGAAAAGAATCTAGTGGAAAATTAATAACGCAATGTACGTTGATAATATGGCCATAATAAGGTATCATTGCAGCCAGAAAGATCGTAGAATTTCAAATCAGGGTAATATTAAACTTTAGTTCGGAATTTCAATATGAAATTAATTTGTGCGTAACGTAAGGCATTAGCAGGGGCTTAATAAGGTACCCGTTTTAAATATTATCGTACTCCAAGTCTTGAATATGTAATATATATCATCATATGACATTGAAAAATGTCAAGGCTATTATCAATGTAAGAACGTAAATTCAAATTTCATTAAAAATTTATTTAAAAATTTAGTAATGACAAACTTATACAAGGCCATTTTCAGTTCTCTGTGTGGCTAAATCTTTATAAGCCATAATTACATTGGGAAAAATAATATGTTTAAACAACATAAAATTATGTTGAAATAACAGATTTTTCAGTTTAGATTGAAATAAATTAATATGTGGATATTTTAATTATGGTATAACAATTCATCGAATTTATGCGTAATCTAATAAACATGTTATATGTAAAAAGTTCAAACAAGATTGCTGAATTGTATTACGTAATAACAATACATAAAATTTTTTTTTTTGAAATTTCAAATTGTTACCATTTTATTGAAGATGACATGATTTAAATAATTTTTCATTATTTTTAATGTATTAATTAATTTAAATTTTATTTTTTTATAATGACCCTGAATGATATTATTATCGTTTTTAAAAAGGTAAGGCCAAAATTAGGCCATTATGAAATTCTATGTTCATTATCGATTATTCATCCTGTAATGACCACGTGGTCATAATTGCTAAAAAATTTCACTCAAAAACTTATAAATAAATTAAAATGAAACATTAAAATTCTTTGACCAAAAAAAGATCAACCAATGAAACCATAATAATATTTATTTTTAATCAAATTAATTATTTCACGGCAATGACCATGTTTAAAAGTTGGTCAGACTGATCATTTTGCCGTGCGTTCGATGCAAAAAAATATACAAAATATTCTTGATTAAACCAACGTATTATTTTTGAACCGTATGACAGGATGATTGCCTCTCGTATGATTTAGGACTCACCAGAACAAGATGATCTGTGAAAGTATTCAAAAGAACAACTGTTAAAAGCGGAGAAAATTATGAGTATAAATTTTCCGCTCCGTCATTATACATGTTTGTTATGACTCATTATGCAATTATAGTGATACTTTGTCCTATAAATTGCGTAGTTAAAATTTACGACGTTATCTCAACAGGGCCTCGATCGATCCTACGGATGCAAAAGTATGGCACGAAAGCACGTTGGTGAAATATTTAAATTGTCGACAGATAAAAAAAACGCCCTTGTAAGTTACATGAGCCTTTCATCTATACATATAATATACATTTTAAACCAATTTTCTAATTATTATCACAAAAACCCGTATTCAAAAACCACGCTCGTCCGTTAATAATTATGTTATACATTGTTATTCATCTTATAATAATAATAGCCATGAATCTCTCACGATCGTCCAACGAGTTATTCACGTCCGGCAACTTTGATCCTCAAATCGTTTCAATTTATAATTCAGACCGAAGTGCGGCTTAAAGTCATCGTCGTAAAATCACGCGGGTTTATAAAAAGATGGAATTTATATGGTCGCGTGGCTCGGGCTGTAAGTGCGCGCGAATGTTTTGCGAGCCCGGACGTGGTTTTATTATGCTTTTCAAAAGGCTCCGGGGTTCAAATTATTTATTTTCACGATGCGAACGATTGCCGCCAACGATTGTGTTGCGGTCGCGTGCGAAAGTCACGCCACATTCTCGGGACGCGGCTAAACTGCTAATCGTAATTTTCTAAAACGTTCGAACAGCTGCAGTCGCGTTCCCATGTACATTACGTTCCCCGTGTAAACCTTATGAATGAGACAGTGTTTTCTACGATTGGCTGAATTAAGTGTCCCGTATGATTTTTTTTACAGGAGACCAGATTACATAGGATAACATGTAAATTGAAGGCATACAAACAAAGTGTGTTCTTAGTTTGAAATTTACCGATTTATTAACGTTCCTGTATATTCAAATTCATATTCAGAATGTGTTTAACGTATGAAGCAAGTGTTATTTTTACGGGCAATTAATTTTTATCACTATTTTAATATTAATATTAATAAAAAAATATTAATTAAATTAATATTTTAATTTCATTATTTCTATTTAATGTTTTTGAGACGTAGTGAATTACCATAAGTAAATAAAATTTACTGATTTTGATTCTACATTTTTGGCAGTTTATATAATATTATTATCATATATACAGGAACATACGTAGTGATAAGTTCACGGTTGCATATATGTTACACAGTTACGAAAAACCATAAATGTGAAGATTTTGATATGGATACATATTTTATTTACGATTAAATATATGCATTTGTATATTGCATAACATATATGGTTACACATATAAGATCATATATGATCTATAAGGTTATTTATTTATTAACACAAATAATTGTAAAAATAACGCATACTTTATATTAATACGCATACTTAATATGTATTCGTGTATGGTATCACATATATGATTATTTATATGGTTACACAAATAAAAAGTACATCTTATCATATATGGTTACATGTATACCACACGCAGAGAACAATTTTGTCAATATAACCAAAATTGTGTATTTGAATGAATGATTTTGTTGTTATTTGTCTAATAAAATTATTTTGTCAAACCAACAAAACTATTTTCTACCATCATAGATGGCACTGTAACAAAATTAATGTTACCATTTGCAACGAAGAAATTCAATGATTTTAACTAAAAAAAATTTGAATAATATTTTATTAAATTCCGCCCCCCCCTTGAATATATTTTACTATTGATCAATGGGTTTCCACTTACTACAAGTGGAACATTTATTAAGATAAGTAGAGTATTAGATCCAGTAACATTTTATCATTAATCAGTTTTTTATTTGTTATTATTATCATTACTCACAAGAAAAAAAATTAGCAACTCTAGGTTAAACGGTTTTTTTGTTAATTTTACTGTGAATCGTGCACACCGTACCACTGCGCAGTCAAATTCACAATCTAGTGTTTTAGTGACGATTCGACCAAAATAACTAATACCTGGTAAAATCATAAATTATTCTAAACCAAAAATACGGTCCTATTTTATCCAGCTGAATTTTTATGGCCACCGCAATATTGATCAAATATATAACCGTGAAATTCAGTATATTATAATTATGTAAATTTTTTCAATTACGCTGAATTGAAATGTGTTCCCGAAATGTTATGTATTATTGTTTTTAATCTCAAGGACGTTTCGTGAGAAATTGCCATGTTTGTAAACAACTTTGCGGAATCACACGTTCATTGTTGTAGAATTTGTCATGATCTACAATCATGAAAATTCGTTAAATCCAGAGCAACTGTAATTCATAAGTTTTTATTTTGGCTGAACTATAAAATGAATTTAAGCGAAATAAATGAATCTTAACAATTTATTATGTTTGGTTTTGGGGACACCTTGATAAAATACTTGTTAATGTTATTATTAATAGAAAATTAATTACTAATGAGAAGAAACGTATTTGAAAATAATTTAATTTACAAATAATAAAATTATGTATTTATTTATTATTTAGAAATAAATCTAATTTTTATTTACAAATTAATGCATAAAATTCTGTTCTCTCGAAAACAAACAGAATTATGTAAATGCATTTAAAACCATCAATATTTTTATAAGGTTATGTAAGTTGGTAGTAAGTATAGTATATAAATAAAATAGTAATTTAAATATATTCCTTCTCGTTCAACTTTAACAAATAATTGCAATGAGAAAAAGGACAAAACCACTTTTGTTAACCTAACTAAATTAAGTATGACATTAATAATTTCGTTGACTACACTGAAATAACTGTTGTCACAACAAAAATATCGTCGATGCATAATAAAACATTGCTGTCAGAACGAAATAAATATTGTCAAGTTTATTTTTGTTACTGTAGCCAAATTTTTCTCTCGGTGTATGTTTGAAATAACTAATGATAAATAAATAATAAATTTAATTAAACATTTTATTCATTCAACCTGATGGATTGAGCGAAACAAATTTAGTTGTATTGACGAAAATATTTTGATGATTAATGGCAAACGTGTTTCGTATTAATTTTATTCACAAAAACTCGTTGTCAACGGTGACAACATTATTTCTTACAATTTACCGATACAAATAGAATAACCCACTCTGAGATAGATTAAAAGAATATTAGTTAGTGTAACCAAAATTTTTTAAATAAATTTATACCAACAATATAAATTTCGCTGTTTGTACTAAAATCATTGTTGTCATAACAATTGTCAAATGTCATAACAAACATATTGTATAGTAAACAATAAAAACATTGTCGTCAGAACGAAGTGAAAATCGTCATGTTTTTGTTTTTGTTCCTGCAAACAAATTATTCTCTCGGTGTATTATTGACAATTTTACTTGAAAATTAAAGAAAATACAGTGGGAAACACAAGTTTTAATGTTCTTAGGTTAGGCAACATTCATGGATTTTAAAAGTATATTTTTAATGTAAACATTTTGTTAATTCAACAAAATATTGAAAGAAAATATTTTCGTTGA
>JABFQB010000493.1:0-10248 GCA_022817105.1 Pseudanteris insignis
AGGCTGGAAATTGATTTGGTTAGAGATCGAAACCATTAAAATATTTAACAAATTTTTGAAGAATTTTTATCTAAGTTTTATTCATAAATAATATTAATAATGTGTAAAATAAATTAGTAAATAATTTCTATTACTATGCAAGAATTATCACTTTATTATTGATTAAATAATTAAAATGTATAAAACATATTAATGAAAATATTAAAAAATTATATTTTGATTTTACTAAGTAGACGCTACGATACGAATACTTCTAATCTAACACTTTTCAAAGTTTCAATCTAAGTTTATACATATTTGTTTTCATTTGAGTAATTTAATATACCCTAATTACATTAAAAATATAATATTTGGTTTTGGCATGCTACTTAATGCTAAGAAGTTTTACATCTATCGTTTTAAACCTTGACGAACTGTGACCTTCATTTTTTCTGATGTTTACCAATATACGTCATATAAGATGTGTTAATTATCATATAACATTTAGAACAATAAAAACTTTATCCTACATCGCTGTATATTTTGTCCCCTTATTTTTGTGACAATTTGTAATTCAAATCGTCATACAACAATTGCACGTTTGATTAATTCAAAACATTCATTTTGAATTGTTATTCACACATTGAGTCGCTAATGCATTTTTTCATGTATTTTTGCATTTAAGCATGCAATGTATCACTTTAAAAAATTATTTGCCAATTTTTGATATATTTAATATTCATTTAAATTGTTTTTCTAATATTATCAAATTGAGAACTAATTATTTATTATTCAATAGCCTGAACTACACGTACATCTGTTCAGTAAAAAATTGATTGAGGAAGAAATCTCTATCTATCCTTGACGTTAATCTTTGACACTGATCTATGTTTGCGTAGCTCTGGTAAAGCTCGCATCACCTTCTGTTTGGTAAATATCATTTCATATTTTCAAATAAGTATGAGTATCATGATATAACAAAGAATCATCAAACAATCGACGGTTCTAAAAATGAAGTATAGTCGAGAGAGAGAGAAAAAAAACAATTAACTAATTTTTCACTAACAAAATATATTAAATATTTTAAAATTCATTGAAAAAGAAAGATAAGTTGAGAAATTTAACGTTACTAAAACATTTGTATTCGAAAAGATAACAGTAAAGAATTGTAGCGCATTTGATGAAAACAACGAAGGTTCAAAATTGTTAATCAGATATAACGATCTAAGTAACGTAATTTATCACTAACTTTAGCATGAATGAAAATTGTTGGAATACATCATTTGTAATTCCAATTCCTCATCGGCAGAATGTTCGTTGCTTATTTTTAATTTTGTTACAAAAACTTCATTTGTAAAACAACAAACAAGAGACTCATACGTGCATTCATTTAAAATTCTGTATCAGAAAGATCATGTCATCGTCGTTGAAGAAGCTTAAAATTTTGGTAATACATATAACAGGCAATGCAGAGCAACTGTTCAAAATGGAGGTAAGAATTCGATGACTCGCGATCATAAGTTCGGCCTTGTAAGTGCACTGTCTTATACGACTGTCCAAACTATTGTAATAAATAGGAAACAATTTGCTGTAAACGATTTTCCTTCGCTTCAGCTGTCTTCTTATACAGTCGTTATGCAAATAATTGATCACCTCTCGCAAACTCTTGGTTAAAATGCTGTACACAGTGACCCTTCGGTCCGAACAAATGACTTCGCTTCTCATACCCTGAATCTCCCTCTCGCAATCATCGCGGAAATCCTTCGTCTTCTTATCATCGAAGAACTTGAGGATATTTTCGTTGGCCATCATGTTCAGTGACTGCATCTTGATAACGTGCTTCTGAATGATCTCACTGATAATCTGCATGCCAGTCTCCGTGCTCTCGAAAACCATGCTCTGTAAATTGCTAAGCTCGGTGTCGTAATTAAACTTAGCCCCCTTTTCTAGTAGCAGCGCGACGTTGTGCTTCCTCTTCTTCAGCGCAGCTTTGAACACCGGCGTCTTCGATTGGCCATCAACGGCGTTGATGTCAGCGCCATTGTCCAGCAGCAGTTGCACGATCCCGATTCTCGGGTTCTCCACGGCTTTGTGCAAAGGTGTTTCCATCGTGCCATTTAACGCGTTCGAATTCGCGCCATGCTCCAACAGCAACTTAACGATTTCCTTCTTCGACTTGCAGACCGCGACGTGCAGCGGCGTGTCGTCGTTCGAGCCCTTCGAGTTTACCTGCGCGCCGTGCTTAAGTAACAGCGCGACGATGTCGAAGCTCTGACTCGCAACCGCCACCTCGAGCGACGAGCAATTTTGGTTGTCGCGATAGTTCACGTCCGCCCCGTGCTCCAGCAGCACCCGCACATTGCTCGTCCTCTTGTGCTTGATCGCGTAGTGCAGCGCCGACTTCTTGTACTCGTTAATCGAGTTGACATTCGCGCCATTATTCAACAGCGTCTCAACCACTCGTTCGTCGTCGATCACAGCGGCCAATTGTAATGGCGTATAATTATCGGCGTCTTTTACGTTAACCAGCGCGCCGTTCTCAAGCAGCAGCTTCACGATTTCCAACGGCACCGTACTCTTGTCCGACTCGTATAGGCAGTAGTGCAAAGGCGTTCGTTTTTTCATGCTCTTCGCGTTCACGTAAGCACCGTTCTGTATCAGCAGCTTTACAATGTGCTCATCCGAGCCACGCGCTGCGTTGTGCAGCGGTGTCATTTTCGACACGTCCCGGCTGTTCACCGACGCGCCGTTCTTCAACAGGTACTTCACGATCTCCTTGTTCTGTTTGTTCACCGCGCAATGAAGCGGCGTCCAGTTCAACGTTGGCCCGGCGCGGTTCACCTTCGCGCCACTCTTCAACAACAGGCTCGTCATCTTCAGGCACCCAGTGCTCACCGCGCTGTTCAGGGGTATCCATAGTCCTTCGACCACGCAGTTGGGATCGGCCCCTTGGTCCAGCAGCAATTTCACTTCTTTTATATTCCTATTATCGATTGCCTCTAACAAATATTTTTGTATCACTTTCGTACCACTGTTCCGCTCCTGCAAACATTTATTAATATTAACATGTATCTTTATTACTTTTCAAACAAACTTATGATGATTTACAAATCAACGTCTTAGTTAAAATTGAAAATTCATAATAATCATAGATCTGCAAGTTTATTTAATAATTAAAATACCGTTAAAAAGTTCACTTGTTATATTTATCCTAATTTGTCTAGATATTTTTTACACAAGCTTATTCTGATAATAATTACCAGTTTTGTAATTAAGTATTGACTTATTTGAAGAAGCTTAACACTTTTATACAAATATCAAATACCACCTCATTTTAGGTGAATTGCTTTAAAGATAATTAATAGTATTATTTGTGACACTGATGTTTTTAAAAATTTACTATATTTAGTAGTACATTCATTTAAAAAATTTAAAACATTGCTTCAAAATGTAGTAAAGTTTGATCAAAATATAGTAAAAATACCTATGCAATTTTACTATGCTACAAAGCAATTTTTATACGATATTAATTAATGTTTTCAAAAGACCTCTAAACATAATCAAATTTCCTATAATTTTTCTGCCAGAACAAAATTTGGAAATAAGTTTGTACATCAAATGTAATTATAAATTAAACTACAAACAATTTATATTCTAAATATGATATTACATTATATGATATATTTTGAATCTGTTATAAAAATAGTAACATATCATAACATTCATTAAATTAACTTGAAACTAATTTTTAAATTTTATAGGTACTATCATGTATAATTTATGGTATTGGTAGAGTATGTTGATGTCAAAACTTTAGATTTAATAATATGATAGTAATATATTATTATACATATAATTTCAGCCCAGTTTTTGATGTTAGTTTTTAATAATATGTTTTATACTTATGTCAAGAAAAATATCTAGTTTACATTCACATTGTATGATTTTTCTGAATACTTCAATTTTATTAAAAAAATCAAACATTAACAGAAATTATTACATCAAACAATTGAAGTTTTATTTTAAACAAAATAAAATATAAAACAAATGAACTTTTTCTAAAATATAATTTATAGAATTTATTGAATGTAAAAGATCAGTAATTTGCTATTACTCATTATTTATTCACTTTAAAATTATATAATTAATTGAAACCAAATTAAGCCCTGAATGTTCAAACTTTATAACTATATGCTTGAAATTATAATTTAAATAGTATGGAATCAAAGTACTTACAAACATATTTTCATCCAAAAATGAAGCACAGGCAAAACGTCGCTACTGCAATGCAGCTAATTATATACAATATTTCTTTGGCCAAGATATATTTTTCTGATTTTGCGGAACAGTTTTCGAATACATGTGTTCACCTTGAAAGCTAGTTCAGTAATGATAACAAATGACAAATTTCCAACATACTTGAAGATGTATTTATTTTAATGAAACAACTCTAGGTGGCTTCAATACAAAATAACTTATTTTCACTAAATAATCTTTATTTAAAAATCCTTTGTTTTGTCTATTTGAGAAATTATAAGTCACTTATTATCATTTCTTTCAGTTTTTTGACCTGGGTATTTGTATACATGATGAAAAGGGATACCAATTCATTGTTTCTTTTCAATTGATACATTTTTACGACTGCAGTTTTACATCTTAAGGATTATTTTTTAACTCTTTTCACAGGAAATACACTTATTTTTAGATAAATGATTCATTTTTTAAAAAAATAAATTGTTATGAATAGTCAAATTATTTTCAACAAATGTATACAATTATGAAGTCATATGATAGAAATAAAAAACTCCTGATTATTGTAATTATATTTTTATTTTTTGTACAATGTAAAGCAATTTTATTCAATTAATTAATTATAATTAATCAGATGATACTATAGTGCAACAACTATTCAAAATATTCATAAATTTTTTCAAAGGGTCCAACTTCAGGATAACCAGTAACAAATCCAACTTTGGCGTGCTGCAAAACATTGAAATCATTTTGTACATTACTTTATTTTTCAATTACACTATGCCTAATTTGATTGAGTTTGATTCAATTATTGGAATATAATTTAATATTTTAATAATGTTGAACCTTATTATTAGAGTATTATTTTATATTCTTTATTTATTTAATAAATACAATTTTATTTGCTACTTTCATGAACATTTTGAATTGTAGTGAAAGTTCTTCAAATTTCAATAATCAACTGTTACAATCTAAAAGCTGAACTTAAAACAAAATTATGAAAAAAAAAAATTATTGTATTAAAATCATTTCTTCTAAATAAGATTTAAAAACCAATTATACTATATTGAAAAATATGTTTTTCATCCATAGTTTTTCGAATTTTCATTGTTTTTCAGTTTTTGTCAGTTGATAAATTACAGGTATATGGAGCAAGAAAAAAGATTGTATTTAATAAGTGATTCCAAGTAGTCACATTAAATGATCCAAATTAAGACAATCAACTAATATTGTAATATTCAAAAAAATAATTTTATACAATAAAATCTTACACAAATAATAGATGTAATTAAATTTACTATTCCTGCTACTAAAATTATGTTATTCCTTTTGTTCTGTAGTTTAAATTTTTCTTCCCAGCAACCTTTGGGAACCGGCAACAGGTCCATCATGCACTCTATTTTAGATTCAGATGGCACATTTGTAGTAGGTAATGGACATGTATTTGTACCACAACTCTTATTCATAGTTCTAACTAAATTTTTACAAACCATGTATAAAATTAGTATATTTTTTACAATGTTACACACTAAAACTAATTTTAAGATTCTTAGAAACATATTTGAATCAAATGATTAAAAATCTTGAATCTTTTTTCCACCGTAAATTGATATTGTCCGAAACGATGAATTTAAAAAAAAAAAAAATCTAAAACGTCTAACAATTATATTTAATTCAATCATTAAAAAAGGAAGTTAAAATTGATCAAACATTTAATAGAATTTATTTTTATACAGTCAAATTGAGATTACAAGTAAAACAAATAGTTAATAAAATTATGATTAATACAAATGGGTTATTAATATAGTAAACAATATTCAATAGACGAATAAAAATAATAAAATATTAAATATGAAAAGAATTGGAATTACATATTATAGTTATTACTATTAATAAAATAAATATGCATTGTGAACAATAAAGTTTTTACAAGATTTTTCTAAAATCTTACCAAGTAGAATAGGTTTTGAACTTAAAAAACCATTCCTGCGAATTAGTGTTTTAAACGCCATTTTTTATACTATAAATGATTCAATTGTCAAAGAAGTCTTAGCCAACAATTAAATTTGTAAGCGATCATTGGCGCTGTAAAAACAAATAACAAATGTTTTACTAACTTCAAGCTTAAAGATGATTTTTGAATTATCATATTCATTTTTCGAATCTCTAAAAAAATAACATTCATTATGAAAAAAGATCAACTTTCGACTTCCTTCGATCAAGGGTATTTTTTTACAAAGAAATATAAAACTAAGCATAAATTATGGGAATTTTTTTTCTATGCAATTAAACGACTATATTTTCAATTTATATTTTTGAATTTAATCTTACTTTTTTAATATAATTCATAAATGAACAATATAAGCTCCGTTAAATAAACATTGAATATTATGTGTAATTCAAATAATTTTCATTATTTCTACGTTGCTGTGTTAAGGTGAATTCCCGACAAAAAATATTGAATAAAATTGAAGTTGCTGAAATATTCCCGGAAATATTCATGAATATTGAAATATCTCAGTTTGAATGCTTCTGCAATATTGGAAATTAATAGTTGAAGAATTTTTCAAGGTTTTTTTCAGAAATTGATTGAAAATTAATTAAATATTATTCGCATGAGCATAAATAAATAATGAATAATAATTAATATATTTAAATTAAAAAAAAATAATAAATTTGAATTCACAAATCAACAATATAAGCTCTGATAAAATAAACATTGAATATTATGTGTATTATATTTCGAATTTTTTCAGGCTCAATAAAAATTAATTCAATTAATTAACGTTGCTGGGTTAGGGTAAATTTCCGACAAAAATATTGAATAGAAAAGAATTGGTTGGAATTGAAAAAAATAATCTTATTTAATTCTTCTAATACTGAATGTGTACTCCTATACAATACTAAGAATACAAACTTCTAAGGAACTGTCATTTTAGGAATTCAAAAAATGCTTATTCCACTCATAGGATAAAATTACAAAAACGAGTAATCACGTGACTAAAGAATTGAAAAATAACGAAATCGAAATGAAAAATAAAAATCGAATGCATAATCGGTCCATGTTTGAATTCAAACAAATGTCATAAATATTATTCTATTCTATTTAAAATAACTGATTTTTGAAGGGACAATATTCATGAATATTAAAAATGCAATATTCAGAAAGCGGGATATTCAATGCTACTACAATATTGCAGTAATATTTAATTTAATATTCTTCGTTAATGTTCAACATTCATGAATATTGTAGCAATGTTGCAGAAATATTCAGCGCTCATATCCCTATCACGGCATAATATTTTTGAATACTATTTAATATTCCTATAATGTGCCTATAATATTGAAATAATATTATTTTTAATATTATTTAATATTATTAGAACGTTCCCGCAATGTTGAATGTCCGCTCCAAATAATGTACCCACAGAATCAAAAAGTTATTAAAATATTTTTAATATAATGTACCAGAAATATTATTTTTTGAAAATGAAAAGTGCAGAATAACGAAACTATATTATAAGCTCCTGATACCTACTATAACATAATAGTCGTTGTAGCTTAATGCATAAGACGCTAGATTTGAAAAATGAAGTATATTTGTACAAATCTTTACAATTTATTTAATTTTATCTTTTGCGTACAATTTTATTATTTTTTTTTCAAATTCTTTTAAAAAATATTAATATAATTTTAACATTAATTTAATATTACTGGTTCATTATTTAAAGCGGGCATTCAACATTGTATGTATATTATAGTTACATTATTTTAATATTTTTTTAAGATTTAAATAATATTATTATAATATTATAGGCATATTATTGCGTGATAGGGACAGGGTTATAACATTTTTATGGATCGTGCGAGATAGATAGACGAACTACTTGATATTTCCTAATAACGAAATTATTAACAAAACTGCACTTATTATTTAACTAAGTTTACAATAAATATATTTATATCCACCTATTAACAAGAATTTCATTTTTTTATTAAAAAAAAGTTAAGAAAAGTTAACAAACGGTTAAATGATTTGAAAACAGCAATGGCGGACAAATTTCAATCGAAAAAAAATTGTGTTAAATTGTTCGAAATTCTAAAATTACAATTGTGTGATTTTGTAAATTTACGAATTACAATTGTTTCAATTAAAATTTTGTCCGCCATTACTGTTACAATTAAAATTTATTTATTAATATTTGGAAAATCATTCTTTAATTGTCATTTGGACATAAGCACAATTTGAGCTTAGAAATTCGAATTGATTCTCGGCTGCAGGGTAAATCCATGTCTATAAATTTAATAAATTAGTTATAGCATTAGTTTTTTGAAAAAACGAAAAAATTAATTATTCAGTTATTGCAATTTTTTGTACCGCGATAATAAACGACAGTATCATTTTGTCTTTAAAAAATGTATATAAATAATGATTACACCATAATTAATTATAAGAAAAAAACTCATATTCCTACAGAGGATAAGCTATTAATAAAAAGTTTGGTAACGCCCATCAGTCCCGCGTAATTTATAAATACCTGACAAATTCGGGGATCGTAAATTAAAAATATTTCTGAAAGTTACGAAAATTTGTATTCCCTACTCTACTACATTTTTTTTTAGAAAATGGAAGGACTAATTTAAAATTATTTTTTATGTTGCAACAAAATTTCTACAATCTTTATTGTATATTGAATAGTTAATACACATTCGAATCGTTTGAAAATTATTTCTATAACGATAATATTTTAGTATGGAAAATAAATATTGATTATTTATTGCCGATTCTGTTAAAATAATTGTAACTAAAACAAAAACATAAAAATATTTTAAGATCATACACGTCAAAATGACTATGACCCAGTATTAGTTTATAAACAACACAAATATTATTTATAATATTTAGAAATCATGCATGGAATAAACCAAATTATATTAAATTCTATATTAACAATTTGATACAATTAATTTTAACTTAAGTGTCTAAATAATGTTATTGAAATATTAGTTTACAATTTAACACAATTTGTTTCAATTTAAATTTCTTCCGCCATTGCTGTTACAATTAAAAATTATTTAAGATTTAAAAAATCGTTCTTCAATTGTAATTCGGACACAACACACAATTTGCGCTTCGAAATCTGAATCGTTTCTTAGGAATTCAATAGTCAATACAGAATAATCTAAACAGATTTAAAGTTTCTTTTTATTTATAAATTCAATTTCTAACGGAATTTTATTCATTTCATTAACACTTTGAAGTTTCATCGTTTAATAAATATAATAATTTTTGTAAACATTATAGCTAAGTTAATTTTTAATAATATTAATTAGTCAACAGTCAATTTAACAATTTTATTACCTAAATGATATTGCATTATCACAAAAAATTCACAGAAATACGAATAATTGAATATAGATATTCAAATTTGGCGCCGTGTAGTCATGTTTGTATTTGCCGCGTTTTATTTGCTGTAGTGTAGTAGCTGGTAGCCGATCCCTATAAGCGCGGCGTAGATTGGAACGAATATGACAATTAAATTGATGATAGTATGATTATACGATCAAGCGCTAGCGCGTAAAAAACAAATCGTATCTCCTGCGTATTATATTTATTTGCTTTCCCCTGGCGAGAAAACCAATGCTTTCTAAACGTAAAACAACCGACCAAGGACCATCACTAACACCAACAGTATAGCCAGTGTAGTCGCACTCACGAGTCATAAGCACTACGTATACTTCAAACTACACTACATGCGGATACGCGAGCTGTGTGAATCTGTCGATTTGACGTTTCATGAAAGTCGACTCGTCGAACTGTCAAAACATCATTGTTCGGTCCAAATCCACAAGTTATAATTTTAATCTTTCGGATTATGTCTGAATAGTTAACAGGAAATTAATTGAAAAAAAATCGTAAAATTTAATGGAGATTATATTTTGATCTCAACTTTGTGTAAATAAAAATGGCAAAACAGAAAAATTTCGAGAAAACAAATTGATTACATGTTTGTAAAC
>JABFQB010000494.1:0-10239 GCA_022817105.1 Pseudanteris insignis
TGAAAACATTAAAAGTTTAAATATAAATATAAAACGTCATCTTTTGGTTGTAAATGTATTTGAAACGCTAAAAAATGTTAGTTTTTGCAGTGTAACAAAATCGTCTGATTTAAAAATGAAACAAACGATTTGGACTAGAAAAATGCGATTAACAATTTTTATATTTACGTCATTTATTGGGTAATTGATGAATATTAACAACCGAAAATGAGAAAGAAAATTAACAGAAAATAATTATTTTTAACTAAATAAGATCCTATATATAACATTTTATACTTCAGAATACCAAAATCAGATTATAAAATATATAATAATAATAAAATATAAATACTCACAAGAATTCGTTTGGTTAGGCCAACTAAAATTCATGAGTTGTTTCCAAATGTTAAGGCAACTAATTTTATACTTTGGACAACTATATAAGTTAAGAGAAATAAGCAATCAAAACTATTTATCATAGTTGGTTTTAGGGACAACTTGACAAAAAATAGTTGACATAACTATTAATTTATAGTCATTAAATTTTTAAATATGTCTACTATGAAGTGTACGTAATTTACTTCAAATTTGAAAAAACGTATTACAAAATGATGAAATCTAATAATCTTATAATTTTTTTTCAAATTTTTTATGAAATTCCTTTAGTTGTACTATTAAAGTTATCATGGCATAAAGTTGAGTTCGGTTGAATAAAAATACATTGATCTTACATAATACATGAGGCTGTTATGAATAAAAAACACAAGCTATGTCGAAAATATTTTTTTTAATTTGATTAAACATTTAGTAATCACTGACCGCGTGATGCATCAGAATGGATGTATATGTATATTTGTTAAACATATTTTACGTTGCGCTAATAGTTCGTATAATTCATTATATTTTTATATGAACTTATATGAAAATTTATATTCATCAAACAAAAAAGTTGCGCTAAAAGTTGTAAGTTAATTTAAGTATAACTTGTCGTTATTAACTAAAAGAAAATAACTAATTACGTTTAGTTAATTTAAATACACTGTTAGAAATGTTTGTGAAATTAATATTCATTTAATATAATTTGATGTTTGAAAATTAATGCATCCGATATATGAAATTGATTTAATAGAATATTTCATTAAATTTAAGATTTGGGATTACGATACTAAAAATTAATAGTCAAGTGTTTGAAAATATATCTTTTAAGCAAAAAGCTTAATTCTTGATTAAAGTTTGATTCTACACTGATCTTTGTTTATTTCTCGTATTTATATTTGCCTTTATGTATACTATATATTTAAATTTATATTCCGTTTTCATATTTAATTTTCAAAATACGATATATCAATTCATATTGAACATTAATAGACGTATATGAAACAGGCTTCCAATACTTTTCTATTCAAATTCAAAACTTATTTCTAACAGTGCACACTATAAAGTTGGTCTACTTTTAACTATATTATTTAGTAAACGCAATGAAATTTTAGTTTCTGTAACTAGAATTATTTCTTCGTATAATGTTATTTTCTAAATTTTGTTACTCTATGTAATTTTTATACGCTTTTTGCATTATTTCATTTTGCAATCGTATTTATCTACGAATAATAAATCTGAATGATCCTTTGTTTCCAACAACTGTTTTCCTACGGTATTTTTTATGCTAAAATTAGGTATTTATAATTAAGATGAACGCAGAACAAACAAAATACTTCAAAACACGTGTGTGACACGTTCACATGTAATACAGAACGCGTTTCAGTGCCAACTCTGCATTACAATGTTGGACCGCGGTGACTGATTTAAATGATATAAGCAGAGTCTCACTCTTGTAGCATGCGTACGTTCAAAGATGACGCTCGGCGCAATATAGCTGTCAAAAATTCGGTGCAAAACATTCGCGTCGGTGGACACATTTAGTGCACGTAAACGTATTATTGCTCGTGGTACATTTTTAAGCGTAAAAGACGTATTTTTGTTGCATCTAAAGATAAACAAAAGCGGCTAATGAAATTCAATGAAGACGCGGCTGGTTAAAAACGAGGCTAACACCAAGAGTGGAAAAATGTGTTTGATGTTTGATAAGGCATCTTCGTTAATGTTGCATCACATTATCAAAAACTGATAAGACTTACTACTCGTGGTTCATTTAGAAATCTAAATCTTTAAAAAAAAAGCAAAAAACAGACAGAAAGAAAATTTGTTTTTATAAAAAGATAATTTAATCGAGTTACTTTTATTGAATTTTTAATGTTTTTTTTTTCAATTTAAATAGAAAATCACGTTGAGTTTATCGTGCATAATTATTTCATATCAATTTTTTTTGTAGAATTTTATTCACATTAGTTAGTTCGAGTAGTGTTGTATTCTTTTGAATTTTTATACCATACATTTTGACTAATTCTATACTTTCATAAAATTTTTCGATAATCCTTTTTCTTTTCTTTTCTGGATTTCCATTGTTCGTGATATGTCAATGAAAAGGCGGAAACTTTATTCGACGTATTTAATTTAAACCGTATCAGGATAACGAGTGATTTATCTTTGTAGACGGATTTAAAACTTGAACAAATGTTTGCATTCTAAAGCAAATTAATGCTTGAAAAAATCCATTTGAAAACTTTACAATGACTTCCAGGGTATTTTATATTTTGTAATTAAATTTTTAAATACAATTTTATTTTCATTCTAACAAATTTTTATAGCGTTACGTTCATAAATAACATTGTAAATTAAGTCATTCTACAATGTAAAATATATTTTTTATATTCATCTTATGACCTTTGCTAAATAGTTTGAATAATTTTTGCTAATCATAATTAGTTCTGGTTACCAAGTTTTATCTTACATCTAGTTACCGCGACAAAATTATGTTGTTAAAATAATTTTTCAAACCAACAGAAAGTGTTAGTAAATGAAACAAAACTATTTGGTTGCATAGATTTTGTTTACGAAACCAAAATACATTTGTCCTTTAATAATTAATTAAATCCAGTTAATCAAATTTTCTGGTTATTGAAATTTTGATGTTTTTGTTGGACAAATCAAATTTTTCTTATTCTTATAAAAAATTGTTCACGAAAACAAAATTTTTTGTTGGACAAGATCTTAGATTAATTTTGTTCAAATAACCAAAGTTTTGTTATGCTAACGAAATATTTGTATGACTGCTACGTCTCAACTTATATCGTTTACATAATCAAAGAATTGGAATTTCCCGTCGCAATTAAAATTGATTCGCAAAATTTCATGAAGAAATTCGTCAAAACGTTCGCGTCATTAATAAGTCAACGCATCGCGTGGGAGCGCTGCGAGTTTTGAAAAGCGGCCATAACTTCTGTTTGCGCGCTTTTTTGTCATTCCCGGGCAAACATAACAGATTTGCCACTTCCGTCATATTTTATCGTGATATCACGTTGTTATCGCATAGCTACGTGCTGATACACAATTATGCACGGCAGCGTGCTTCGCATGGCTTCGTTCTCGTCCAGGCAAACGATCTCGCAAACGCGACACTCACGCCAGCCGTAGGAGCCATTCGCCATACAGCGCCGCGTGTCATGCCGGTGATCCATGGCTCCTCCGAGAGGGCAAAAGTTAGGGAAATAGGTTCGGATAACTTGTTTGCTCGTTTTAGGTCTTCGCTCGCGCGCCGGGAATACCGAATCGCCACGATGTGCTGAAACACCGTAGACGACGATTCACGAATAAAATCGCACGATAAACGAATCGGGAAATTTGATACAATTTTACATTTATTTTCACGTCCTGGAATTTATACACGCGCACATTTCATACCCGCCGCGTAACCAACGCCGCGTTTCTTATCGACCAGATGAATTATTTTACATTTCGGAGGTCGGCAAAATTGTACCTGCCTGTAAGAAAATTGTCACGCGTGTGACATTTATTTACATTTTTCCAACCCTCCGCGGGAAAAGATGTACGCGAAATAATTTATTATTTGAAATCACGGCTCGATTGAATTGATTAATAAACTCGGTTGAATTGTAAGTTGAATTTCGATTAATGAAATTGGTTACGGCGTGCGTGCAAATGGATTTTTTCAAAACGACCGAACCGAGTTAAATATGCATTCGTTTGTACATGAACATAAATTGAAGTTAATTATCATATTTAATTGAAACAAAGTTGACGTTTTTTTTTCGTTTTAACTTTTAATCAACAGACGAAATTATGATTCCTTTGAAGTTAATTTTTTGTTAATCTTATCAAAATTATAAAGTTATTCTTAAATGAATATTTGTTTAAATGTGATCAAAATTCGGGCTTTGAATATTTTTAAAACGAAATTATTTCAGGTATTTTTAATATTAATCAAACAGCCTTTATATGGAAGTTAGAATATTATTGTTCAAGTTACCTAAGAAACGTTCTATGCAATGATGTGGAAGAAATACAATAGATATCGCAAGGATAGGCTTGAGCCTATGACAGTTGGCTGACAGTTGGCTGACAGTTGGCTAAAGGTTGGTATGAGTTAATATTATTTCTTAGATCCAGTATTGACGAACAACATAATACAAAAAATTATTAGCTTTAATAGAGTCATGTCAAGGCCATTCGTTAGCCGATGCTCAGCCAAAGGGCCGCCAAATTCACTGTATACTTGGCCAAACGTATCTAAACTGACTAGTGTTTCTTTTACATCGGTTACAGTATTCTTTGTATTTCAAAAATGAAATCGCAAAAATTATTGATATTCGTTGGCGAAAGGTTGGTTCAGCGCTGGCACTATCAAAATCATCAACCGTTGCATTTCAATCAAATGAATTCCACGTAAAAATAAATTCTAAATTCATCCACTGCCTTTGACAAACGATAAATATTCGAGTTCGAAAACGAAACGAGGCAAAGCACAACGTGGGAACGAACGTTGGCCGTTACCAGAGATAAACTGTCAGCGTTCGTTGGTCACAAAGCGAGTTCGCGCGAAAATACAAAACTTAGAGTCGAAATTGAATTCGGACGAAAGCCCGCATTTACCGGCGAACGTTGCATTACCAATAAATATCTGCTCTCAAAATTATAAACACCGACGAGGGAAAGAGACATATCTACAAAATTATTGTACCATAAGCTCGAAAAAAAAATGCTCGCACGGTCACAAGTATTTATGCGTTCATGCATATTCATGTGGCTTACACCGGCCGACTCGTACACGCTCGCGTATCGTTCTTTCCTTATTTATTTTGCATCGTGATAGGAATGCAGATTAGGAATTTCAATGAATAATCAGAGTTAACATTGATCATCGAAAAAAGTCGATAAATTGTAATTATATCTTATTTAGCGTGGCACAATAAATCTATTCAAAAGTTCGGCCGCGTACGACGATGATTTCTGAAGTCGTGGTAATTCATTGCGCATTCTAAGTGAAAGTTGACTGCATCGATACAATATTTCATTAGCCATCCAATACGAAATCGATACGCGCATTCATCTTGCATACATATTTAGAATAATCTATCGAGATATTAATGCAGGATGTTCTTGCAGCTTGCCCGTTGAATAATTTAATACCGTCTACTTAGTCTTTTTTAAACGTCGTAGCGTCGCGTCGTGTGCGCGCAACGTTAAACCCCCGAAGTCATTTCATTTCAAACGGGACAAACGTAATGAAGAAGTCGAACGATGCGATATTCATTTTCGGCGCATACGAATGATTAATTCTAGTGACAACATTTTTACGACACGTTCGTATATTTTTTATTATTTGCTCGCTAATATTTACTGCCCGCATCAACTTCATCCTGATTAATAAGCCATGAAATATTCATATTTTAATCCGTACTGTCAGAAAACCGGACGTGTTTGGTTAACAGAATGATTTCATTAACGATAAATAAAACGACGGCCTAATTAACGTTGGTTTTGATTTATCTTTTCATTAATCGGTGAAATGATTGCCTGACATTCTAGACAAATTACTACTTGGGTCAGTAGCTGTTGAATTACACTTCTAAAGCCGTGTATTTGTATCAAGTAAATATATGTTTCTTTGGTGAAGAATCGTTTTTATTTTAATTTAAAATGGATTTTATTGAATTTAAGTCAAATATTTTCTCAAAATATCATAATATTCAAAACTCAAGTTTATGATGATTACTGGCCATGATGGTAAGCCAATAGGAAAAAAACCACTGGCCCAGTTATGCCCTAAACTGGTGCCAGAGTTATCAGTACCAAAGTTATTTGTAGTCCGGTACAGCGCCAGTGCTGCAACTATGCTGGAGTTATAACTCTGGGACACTGGGAAAAATAATATGTTGATATAACATAAAAACATCTTGAAATAACAGGTTTCTTATTTTACGTTGAATTAAAATAAAATGTTGATATTCTGATTATGGCATAATATATTAACTTCAATTTCAACACAAATTACAGGATAAAACTGTTTTATTTTTAATTTAAATTATGTATTTTCAATTTAGATATCTCTCTAATTAGATTATTAATAATATACGTTTTTTAACTATTACAATTGAAGTTAAACAAATTAATTTCAACGTAAGTTTGAAAACTATGTTCACCTAAAATTGTACCATGTTTACCAACATGAAATCGTTAATATATTTAATCATGTTATTTTAATTGAATAATTGTTTCCAGTGGACACCACTGATTAATTATGGTAAAACTAAGGTTGTTCATTATTCAAGAAAAATTATGATAGATTAAACTTGAACAAAAGGTCTATTATATTTTAAAAGACATTTTTCAAAAATAATAATAATTGTTTAATTTGTTACGCAAGGTCGCTATTAACTAAATAGTTTTGAATTATCTTCTAAGGAACAACTTGAGTAATAATCAATTTTAATTATATATAATATTTATCATTATCTTTACACTGTGAAAACATTTTTGTGAACTTAAGTTGGGTCTACTTATTACATGTATAAATCATTTATCGAGAGTAGAATCCACTCAAGTTTTTGTATACTTATAATTCACTAAACAATATTTTACGTATGTTGAATGGATTCTACTGTAACAAGAAAAAAGATAGCAACAAAGTTTCAATTTGGATATTTTCATCTGAGAATTGAATTTAATAACTGACATGAATTAAATGTAAGGTTAGGAACATAGTGGATAATAATTGTTCATCAAGTAGATGAATTTGATTTGAATTTAACTAATTACGTCTTTGGCTAGCTGCTAAAATCGAATTTACAAATAGATATGCAATATTAGAACATAGTACAGATGGCACGCAATTTCCTTTCTTGCCTCAAAAAACAAGTATTATATCTTACAATTTCTTATTATTGATTGGACACGAAATATCACATATTCAACACTTTTCTACGGTACCGTTCATTTCTGTGTTTTCAAGTGAATTATAATATATTTCATTCTTCAATAAAAGTTACACTTTTAGAAATGATCGGTTTCGTACAAAAATGTTAAATATTGAGGTTTTGTGTAGGATCGAGAATAAAAATGTTTAGTATAAAATGCTTGTTTCTTGAGACAAGAAAACAGATCATCTGTATTATGTTCAAATATTGCATATCTATTCTGAATTAATTTTTGGCAAAAGACGTAATCAGTTCAATCCAAATAAGAATTATCTACTTAATGATCAACTATTATTCAGAAGTTATTCAATTATCCAAATTAATTGATTATGTTTCTAACCTTACATTTTTTGCATGTAATTCAATTCTAAATGAAAATGTCGATTTTGAAACGTTGTTATCCATCTTTTTTACTGTTAATTTAAATTAGAAATGAATCGAAATATTAACAACTATTTAAATATACTTTTTCCAAATATTCGTTGGACTCAACTTTAGAGATTAATGACAGAACGTTTATTCTTCTCTCAAATAAGTATTTCTAAGAGTGTTCATTTAATTCTAAGTTATGTTAAACTCTTGGTTTATTTCACTTAAAAAAATATTAAAATAAAATTGATTATATCAATTACCATAGTAATAAATTATTATTGTTATTGATAATCATTATAATAATATAGACGGCGTATTGATGAATCACATTGTTATTACCTATGTCATTGTTACCCAAGAGTACGGTAACCGTCGAAGAAACTTGATTTTTCCGGAATAATATTATTGGTAAATTTAAAATTCATATCTGCAAATTTGTGAGGAAGTAGACAATTGTTTGATCTGCGTAGCTTATAATCTATCAGGCATCTCTTACACAAGTCATCTATTAATGTTCCCCTACTATTCAGTAAAGCAAAGCAAAAAATAAGCACCGAACGTAACTTAAGCGAGTACATGCATATTTAATTTATTTAATCTGTTTTCTCCCCTTGTGTATAGTAATTACGACAACAGCGATTCTCCAGTGCACGGAAGGCATCTAAATGGCCACGGTTCGCCAACGACCAACTCATCTCATCGCGATTCTTACGGAAATTACGGTGGCATATCATCGACGAACAATCACCACAATTTCTCCAACGATGGATATCAGTACGGAAGGTTTGACGCAAGTGCATTACATATTGCACATGCGCTCAAACAAACGGAGATACAGAAAGGTTACGCGAAAGCCCGGGAGAAACCAATTGATTTCTACTTGGTATGTATATAAGGTTACAAATATTAACCAATTCACTTACGTTTAAATAACGCGGTCATCGAGAGACTTCTACGTTCGAGTCGATGTTTCACTGGGAAAAATTATAAGGCAAATTTGATCGTTGTTTCAACTGTAATTTGTGGGCATTAAATGGGCGTTGCCTAAAATTACTATTTTCAAACGGAATAATCAGTGTTAAAACTTTTGCATTTGGGTTTATAGCCCAAACTTTCTCCGTTGAAAAAGGATAATATTTTTTTTAAATTTGTGTTATTCTTGAAAGACGTTTTAAACTTGTGTGAAATTTTTTCTTTTTCTTCAATTGTTCATTATATGAATTTTTATACCAAATTTCAGTGTGAAAGATTAAAATTAAAAATAAAAAAAATACGTATCTTTATATTTTAACTTTTTTTTCCTACAATTTTTTACAAATAATACATTGTTATTTGGTAATTGTAACATTGGTAATTGTAAATATTATTGATCTCACTCTAAAGCATATTGTTTCACATTAATATAAACTCTTTTATAAATCAAAAAATTAATACCACACTGGGAAAAGTAAAATAATAACAATTACTACATTTTTGATAGCTGGAAGATATTTGTGCACATATAATAAACTTTATCATTGAATATAGTAATTTCAATTAATTTTGTATTATCGACTATGATATCAATGGTCTGCAGTACTATAATTCATATTTAATTCTACCATAAGTGTATACATATCTTCCAGTTATCATAAATATAGTAACTGTTATCATTTTACTTTTCTCAGTGCAACTTATTCGTAATAGAAATAATCTCTCTGACATTATCAGCTGTACTGAGCTATATATACTCAGCTATGTAAGCTGAATTATCAAAACTATAAATTTATTATATTAGTATATAATTATTCACTATTTATATCATTTAATTATATTATTATTCATTATACTCGTTCGCATTCATAGTTACATCTTTGAAGTCCTACTTACAAAATTAATTAATTGATCATCCCAGTATTTAATAAAAATTACTGTAGCTCCCATTCTGATACGACCACAATAATTTAAAACTATGTAAAATGAAAAGTTTAACAAATTATAAGAAAATAATTCGACTGTAGGAATAAAATTTTAATATTAATAATGCAATAAAAAAATTGCATTTAACATAAAATTTTGATTGCTGTTCAAATATACTACTGAGTGTTCTGAATTTTATTATTATTTTTATTATTGCTGCATAAAACAGGTTTGTTAACTTTCACAAATAAAAGCGATTTTCAATTTTTCATACTACCAACTTTAAATGCAATCATGTGAGTGAAAATATGTTCATATTCTTATTTAAAATCCTATTATTTTCATAAAATTAATTCAACAACTTTCTATTTAGTAAAATTTTAAAAATATATTTCATTAAATAGAAGGCTCGTTACTTTACGATAGCTGTAAATAATTTGAACTTGCCTATGTAAAATTAATATATTACGCGATGGAGAGTAAAAAAAAAAAAAAGTAAAATTTTATTATTTATCATTTAATATAGTATTTGTACTAAATATGCAATGTTTGGTTAATATTAATAATAATCCCAAACAAGAAAAATTCAAGTTGATTAGAAATAAAAGCTGTAATTCTTTTAAATTTAGAGAAAAAATTTATTTATTTTTAATAAATT
>JABFQB010000495.1:0-10238 GCA_022817105.1 Pseudanteris insignis
AAAAGGAAAACATCATAATATGTGCAAGCGAGACCGCTCAACATTATGACGTCTTGCAATGCTCGATGCGAAGTTTGCTACTTATACCGCATATCCCACGGTCCCTGCTACTAGCATCATTTGACTCGACGCTGCCGGCGCGTACTACTACATTCTCAAGCCCTATCTGTGTGGTCCCCGCTCGGGAGCCGAAGACGACCCGAGCGGGGACCACACCGATACGAATTGAGCATGTGGTAGAATTTGCTGGCAGCTCTGACTGAATGTATATTAGTTCTGCTGTGACGGTTTGGTATACTTTCATACGTATCCCTCCGCGCATCGAAATACAATAATGAATTGTATATTAAATTTAAAAAAAAATATTTTTCAATAAAGTAAAAATTTTGTTTAATGCAATTTATACGAAAAAATGAAGTAAAAATTTAAATATAAAAATCAAATTATGGTTCAAGTTTCTGAATCAGCGAGTTTCCGTAATCAATAAGCTGATTATCATTGGATCCACGTTCTTCATGATAAATATTAATTATGACCTGAAATGTGGGAGCATAATAATTTATAATCCAACTTATAGCTTTCAGTTTGATTTGATCGATGACAACAGCGACAGAAGCGCTAATACGGTCCAAAATGATAACCAATTTCTATTTGCTATAGATGCAAATTCGTATCTACCTCCTAACCTGATGATATTCGTTAAAATGATCCCCGAATTTCTCGATATCTGTTATGATGTCTGCAATGAGAATACAAATTTGTGGTATCCCTTTTATTTATGAATGCAAAAATTTACTTTAGCGCCAACCATCTATAATTGTAATCATCCGAAAACAATTTCTCTCAATTTTGGTTTCATATTGCAATATATTTTCAGATCATAACCTCAAAATAGAAAAGCTGTATATATATTTATCAAAAAACATTTTCTTCTCGCATATGGACAGTAGCCATCAAAGACAATAATAAATTTGACGAATTACTGTCAACTACCGTGTCATCATCTGAAATGCACGTATATTTATAATATAATGGCATGTACATCATCGAACGTAATTTTTCAAGTAAGTTTGCTTAATCGTCATCTAATTAACTGAGAATATTGATATTATTTTAAATTAACTTTGATTTTACAGGTTAAAATTATTGACAAATTTCTACTAATTATCTTTTTTATTAACAAATTATAGATTAATATTAAGATCCCTGTATTTGCACTCATAAACGCGAATCAGAAAAATTTATTACATATAATTATTTATTAATATATTTATTCATTATATATATTATAATTATATATTAAGTTAATTTATGCATTTATATATCAGCAATATTGTCGCTTTAACCAAGTTTTTCAAAATTTTCATGAAAAATAAATTGTTCAACTTTTCCTCAAAAAATTAAAATATAAATGAATGAAAACCTTCATCAGAAATTTTCAATGTGAAATAATATTTTACTTTCTAATTATTAATATAACATGATATATTGTAAATCTACTTTGCATTAGCTATAATTAGTTAATTTTTATAGAATTTTGACTATTACCTAATATTACACCACCTATTTACTATTATATTGATATAATATGATTTCAGAATCCTGAATGCAAATCGTTAGAATCCGTGCAACTATCTATTCCAAATGATGGAATAAATTTGACAGTTCCAGCTTTAGTAAGTATCTAAGTCCTGATTCTCTGTATTGGTATTTCATATTCTATTGATAAAAATTACAATAATTTTAAGAGTTAATTTGCAATTAGAAATCAATGCATATGTTCAAATTAATATTGTAAATGTTCAACTATTATCACAAATCATTTAATTATTCAATCTGTTCAAATCATTGGCAAATACAAGTTAAAAGTATTGGAAAACCGGGATATTTAATATTTATATTGAATTATTCATATTATAATTGAATGTTTAATGAAATCATTTAATAAAAACTGTTCATAGATTTTACAATATAATTAATTTTATAAATTTTTATAAAACATTTTAAATCATTTGAATATGTTCAAGTACACAATTTCAGCAATATAATTGATGTTATTTTTAGTAAGATATTTTTAATTTTTTTACTAGTTTCTAGTTTTAATGAATATACATTTTTTATGGAAAACTGTCGCTTCGATATTATATAAAACTAAATAAATTGTAAAAAATATTGATATTAATGTTTTTTAATTATGTTTTCTTAACCATTTCTATGTAATTGTTACATAAATTTACAAATTTTTTTAAATCCAACAATTTTAAATTAAATAAAAGTTTACATTAAAATAAAATTAGTCTTTTAAATTATAAAAATAGTATATCATATTATAATACTGTAGTATGTTTGTTAAAGATTATAAATATTTTTCTTTTAATTTTATTTATTTGTGTTACATTAAGTAATTTTTTCCACAGAATTGTGAAAAATAATTTTTTTATTTTTATTACAGAGCAAATACTTTGTTGAAGATAGATATTTTTTACATTATAAAGTACCAGATTTTTACTCTAAAGATGGTGATGAAATCTTAGGTGCTAAGGATGATTGGATTGAAGTTACTACTTTTGTTATTAATGATTTAATGTGGCTACGAGGTTTACCATATTATAAGTAAGAGCCGCTAAAGTAGAATTGCATTTATAATTCATAATGAGCAGCGTATAAATATTAAACTTAAATTTCATTTTTATTGCAGGTTTTGGTCAAATGTTATTTACAACTCTAAAATAAAAGAGTTTTTAACAACATTTCTGCAAAATGCTCCATCAAGCTATAATTTAGATTTATTACCAAAAGATAAAGATGTCAATGAGTTAGTTAATCAACTGTTTCAAAATGTTCTTATTATATATGCAAGACTTGTAACTAATAGTGAAAGTCCCACAGAATTCATGACTAAAGAAGTCCAAGGAAAGTTACTTTATGACAATTACATATTTACCATACCAGTAATCTTTGATATATGTCAGCACTATGGTAGAGAGAATAAAAAAGTAGTTAAAAAATTATTAAAATCTATTTTTACTCTGCAACCTTTATATATAAATGATGCAAAAGAAGCCATATTATATATACTTCAGGTGAAATGATTATATTATAATTTTACATTTTTTGTTAATTTCAATTGAAGTGGATACTGATTTTTTTAATTAGATTTTTCAAAGTATCGAACAACGTTTTGAAGATTCACCCATACCTTTAGCTGGCGAAGCAATAAAATTAAAAGATCATAAAGGGGAAATTTTGCAAATGGAATTACCAGCTCTAGAAGATGTAGCGTTTCATGTATTAGACACTGTATCAACAGTTGGATTATTTGTAGAGAATTATCCACCTTCTATTCCTTTATTTAAAGAGAATGAATTTTTAACAAAGTAAGTTAAACATTAATTTATAATTAATTTTTTTTATATGATAATAGCAAATTATTATTTTTGAATTTATTCTCAGATTAGTTTCTATGTATTCAAATGCAATCCCCAAAATGTATAAACAGTTGAACACATTAACAAAAAATTCGGATACAAGTGAAGGTTGTACTAGAGTAAAACGCTTGCTGGATACAACCAGAATAGAATGTTTACAGTTCTTTAGGACAGTAATTTATAAAGACATAATAGATATTTTAGAAACAACGTATGTAAAACTACTCACTAATTTTTTATTCCTTGTCGTATTATCATGAGTTTAATATTATTGTGTTTAAGGAGTCCGATTCCTGAAGAAGAAACATTTGATAGAGTAGACATATTTTTAAATTTATTATTCAGTGCCCTCTCTGAAGAAGAGTTTATGGTGGATTATATTAGGCTCTATCCATTTGATGTTGACATTGATATTTTAACTCATATATGTCCTAATTTGTATCCTTTAGAAATTTTTATTTATTTTTTTATAATTTTAATAATTTACAAATTATAAAAATGTATTTTTTTAACTATAAGCATAGACCTAAAGAAAAAATTGATTATATAAATCAAATCACATCAAATTTATCATCTGATTCAGCAGATAATTTGAAAAATAAATCTGAAGTAAGTATGTCATAAGAAAAAAATATAAATAATTGTTGTATCAACATTTTAATTTGTATTATTTATTGATTCAGCAAAACAACGCAAAATATAATTGCAATCAATCCAAAAGTGATGCAAAAGACAATGAAACAATATCAGAAAAACAATTATCTTCTTGTGTAAGCGCTGTTAAAGATGTACTATGTGATTTAGATGATGATCTTATAATTGTATGTACTTTTTATGAAACTTAAAACTCACAAAAGTTTTTTAGTTACTAAAGTATTTATTAGCAAAACGATACATTGTAATACCAATATAATAATTATTACATCATTCAAAATTTTAATAAATTCTATTTGTATGCAATGTTTATTTATTAAAGTTTGTAAATTATATACTCAAATGAACTGTTATGTTTTTATATTTGGCTTTGCTTGCATATGCACATTATTGCGGTAAAAAAATTTGTTTTACTTGTTAATTAATATTCAATTTGTTTAGAAATGTTTGCGGTATTATAACTATGATAGTGAAGCTGTTATTGATGCCATATTAGAAAATGCATTACCACAAGAAATTGAAGATGAAAATTCACAACTTCCAGAAGTAAGTAATGAAACAAATATTACAAATTTTAATAATTATAATAATGAGGCGTCTTGGTGAATGTTTGAATTTAAGCAGACCTTTAAATTTATAAAAAATCTAATTTACAAAACATTATTTCAGTTACATGAACTTTCTAAGTTGAAAATAAATGAAGCAGATATAAATTCTATTCAAAATGTTAACCACGAGACTGATTTATGTAATATTATCACAAATTTGAATGATCATCGAAATAAAAAGTAAGTTTTTAAACAGAATTATTATTATTAATAATTATAGACCAGAGTAATAGAGAGTGGTTTTTGGATTTATCTGAGTTATTAATGCTGATATCCATCATATTGAGGTTTCTTAATTTTACAGGATTTTTGTTAAAAACAAAAAAATGAAAATAAGTCATATGGTTGGTATATAATTTGATTTTTTGCAGTGATACTGAAGATTTTCAAGAAATTTTAGACGACAAACTTCACATAAAGCAAAGTAAAGCAATTTATGATAAATACGCTTATGTAATTGATGAATATGAAGATGAATATGATGATCAGTATATAGGAAACGATGTTCAAGACGATACAGTGGAAGTTGACAAACCTTTTACAACTCCACGAGTATGCCATAATATTTCAAACTTATTTTTAATAATTCTAATTTTTTGAATTTTTGATTAATGAAGTATTTTAATTTACAGATTCTCATGAACAGTCAATCAAAATATGAAAATGTAGAAGAAGATTCTGATGAAAGCGATGAAGAAGTTGTAAACACGACGAATCACTTTTTACAGGACCCTGCAAAAATTAGAGCAGAAAAGGCAAGGTTTAGCAAGAATTTTAGAGGTGAATCTTCATCACAGAAAGGTATATCAAACATTTTTAAAAAGTCTAAACAAATATTATTATATTATTATATCTGTATTTATCTTAATAGAAAATTCGAAAGGAAAAGAGCACGATAAAACTGATAAAAAAAATAAAAATCCTAACTTTCACACCGTAAATAAAAAAAATCATAATAGGCGCGCAGGATCATCTTGGAAAAAGAGGCAAGGCATGATTCCTATTTAGGTGAAATTTTTTATATTATGTATCAAATAACAAAACTTATTATTTAATAAAAAAATATTTATACATTGCAAATATCATGTATTTTAGGACAACAAATCTATAAACATTTGTACATTACATAAATTTCAACATTACACCACTTAATATTTTTATTTATAGCAAGAATTGATCGATTTTGGAATTATTTAAACAAGTTTTGTGAAAATGTTTGTTCACTTGATTTGTTCATATATTTCAAAATAACTACACATTAAGTTAAGGATAAAATAAATGTACATAGAATGTGATTCTAAATGTCAAGCAGTAAACATTCAAACTTGATTTTGTAGTAACAAATATTTTTTATTTTTATTCTATCACTTTAAATCATGTATAAAGAATAAAAAGAATATAAAAAGAAAATTGTATAATATTTTAAACAATAATAATGAATAATTATATATAATCCTTATTACATTGTCACAAATAAAACAATTTAAATGGTGTATCAATATTAAGTATAATATAGTTTATTATGATTTTAAAAAATTCTTATATATTTAAAGTTATTTGAAGACACTTAGAAAAATATTATAATATTCTTTTGTCTCCGTTTCAATTATTTAATATAATAAAATGTATAAAATTCATACAGCATGATATATATTTTTTTATATTTCATTATCTTATGTATGATGATCTTTAATAAAAAAGCATATTTTAAATATTTTTCTTTTGGATATCACATGTGTAGGATGAAGAAAATAATAAATACTTTTATGAAAATATAAAAGTATTACAGATAATTAATATAATATTATTAACAATTTAAATTTTTTTTTTTATTATTTTACTAATAATATTTTTGATTTGAATTTAAATTGATATTTGATAAATAGGTTGTGTAGTATTTATAAATAATATATAATCTAAAATCGATGACGTTTAATTGAATGAGTCCATGAGTTTTAAGAAGTTGTAATTAACAAGGCTAACTTTGAGGTATTAATGTTTTTGAAAGTGTATTGAGAATTAAATTTTTATGTTATGATGTTTTTGTAATAGTAAGATCTTTAATTCGCGTCATTTCATTGGTTATTGCTTCGTTGCACTCTGTAATATATCTGAAATTGGTTTTTAAAGTATCTGATACATTTTGTCTATTCATCATATATGTATACATTTTCGTCATGTTACCATAATAATCTAACTGTATCATTATCATAGCACGAATACAAGGTTGAATAATTTTCATTCTTCTATCAATAAAGTTATTCAATGTTGTTAGTAAATTTTTGTGGCACTCTTTTAACTTTTCACCTAAATCATCAGCAGTTCTGCTTTCTATGCTTAATTTCGCAATGTTAGACGCCATACGATCTTTCTTCTCTTGCAGTTTTTGAACTCTACTATATACAATTCTCCATTGAGCTGCAAGTTCTTCCCTTTTTGATAGGTTTGCTTCAATTCCTATTAATTCATCACGGTACTTTTTTAGTGGATCTACCATTGTGGTTATATACAATTCTTTTATGTTAGGAACCAATTTTCCTGACTATGAAAAACAAAGATTTTAATCAATAAAGAATATATATACTAAGGTATTAACTAGGACTAGTATTAGTAGTCTATTAATTACAAAACTTTTTTATTGATTATTTTATACCATAATTATTTATTTTAGCAGATTGTACCTGGCTTGTTACCGAAAGATAATCTTCCGCCAATGTTCGCAATTCATCATTAATGTGGACTAATCCACACTCACTTAAATGATTACTTAAATTTTGATCTGCGTCATTCAAAATTGATATTTGCTGTAAATACCGCTTGGCTTTCTTAATTAAAATTTTGATAATATCTTCAAATCTATACAATTAAATAATATATTTTAAAAAACCAATCATTAAAAAATTAATAAAATATCATTATATCATAAATTTGCTCACTGCATTAGTTTCATTACTGAAACATCTAATTCATGATCTTCATCTGCTGGTATAAGAGGTGGAACAGGAGTAGGTCTTATTGTTAATAGTTTTTTTTTCAATGGGTTCCTAGAAAAATTTTATAAACTATTTAATTGAAATGTCAAGTTCTATAACACACCATTTAGTTTACACCTTGAAAGTAGCTTATTACTAATAAATATACAACATTTACCAAGTCATTTTTGGAATATAGCGAACTCTTAAATAGTATTTCACAAATTGTTTATTATGTTAACATTTGTTTGTATTAAAGATTTTTATCATCCTGTTGTTATACTTCTTGGTATTTGTTTCTATAGACATGGTTCATCATTATCTATTTTCAATCAATTATAATAGTATTGTTATTTTCTATGTAATACATATTCATACTGCAAAAGTAACATTGTACTTGTAAAAGCAAACACTTTCTGTAATGAGATAAAAGTATGTTATTTTAAGTAGTTTGTATATATATATGATTTACTAACTAAATTGATCAAGGACAATTTATTTAAGAATAATAGACTTAATTAGGAATTTAATTTGAGTTAATAAATATTTTTTTAAATATTATTGAATTCTATTCATGTTAGCAATTATGATTACAGTTAGGTTAGATTATTCAACATTAAATTTACATTAAAAAATAGACTTACTCTACTCGTTTTTTATGGGAAAATACTTCCTGTTAATTCTCAATGATATCATTATTACTGGCTTGGGAATACAGTGCATCATATTTGTTGATATTAGCTTCAAATTATGTTACTCATTTTTGTTAATTAAATCAAAAAACTTCTTGAATTGATTAATATTCATGAATAAAGTTTCAGGACCACTCGAAAAGGTTACAACGAACCAATGTAAGTTACTTGTATATAACAATAATAAATACTCTAGAGTACAATTTATTCTTTTTTAAACTTGATATTGAGAAGAGGAATTAAACAATTTAAATTGTGCTGACACAAATGAAATAAAGTAGTTGTGTCAACTTTCAACAAGAATTATAGAATAAAAGTAAATTATATTTACTTATGAGCAACAAGAAAATTCCAAATGCAAAATGTTTACAGTTCTATTATTATATTGTTAATTTTTATACTATTTCAACAAAAACAAGTTTTCATTTTCAGACTTTTCAATGCTATAAAAAATATAATAGATATATGATCAATAATTGAATAGAAATAATGTAGAAAAATTGAATCAAATACATTTAAAAATTACGTTTGAGATTTATAACGACGCAATTACATTTTTGATTCACTTATCAATACCTTGTGTAATTTTAATAAATCTATTTTATCAATTACTTACTAGAATAATAAGCTCTTATTCGAGTTTTGTTGAACTTTTTAGGTTGAATACCAAAATTCCCATTCACAGCTGTCTCTAGTTATGTCTAAATAAATTTTATTTTTTATGTATTCGTTTTGAATGATAATATTGTTTATAGATGAAGTTGATGTGTGCTGTACAATTTTTAATATGCCGGATAAGTATTATATGTATCCATATGTTGAATATTTTTGACTGAATATTTTGTTTGTGCTTTCTTGATTTGACTATTGACACTGTCAATTTGACAGTAGTTGTGAAAAGTTTAATGAACGGGAAGTTGAGCATTGGTAAGAGTTGGATTTCACTAAATTTAAGTTGGCAATACATATGATATGCAAAGTTTTGTTTAGTGAGTAGATTTAAATAAAGTGTCATGTATTGGTATTTTTAGTTGAAAAGTTATCATTTTTAGGATCGTCTATGCTTGTGCACATTCTTTATGATTGATTGGACAAATTTAAAATTTGAATAATTATTTTTTATTACAAAATAAGAATATATTAACAAGAAAATTATTTATGTTCCTTAATTAATAATTTGTCGTAAATATTATGTGATTTTAAAAGTGCTCATTGCAATGCGTCAAAAAACGGGAACAATTTTTCGTCCAAAATGAGATCACGTAAAAAAAATGTGAGAGTCGAGTGTTTTTTTTTCTTTTAATATTCATTAAATCATAATTTTTTTTTTTATAATTTTTTTTTAAATATTGCTCTTACGAATAATTTTTACGCTCTGTAAAAAATGTTAAAGAACTTTAAATTACCACAGAGATGTAAAAAAAAAATATTATGATATTTATAGAAAGACTTTTAAGTTGTATTAAGTGAATAATACTTTTGAAAGAATGCAAAAGTAGTAATTATCTCTATTCAAAAAATCTTAAACAAATTTGTATAGATAAATGCTACTCTTATCTGTCTTGTTTTGAGGTGCCAAAAAAATACGCAGCGTAAAACTACATCCGCGAATCTAGTATTAGAATAGAAAAGTAATATCCCTGATTAAAAAAATCGATAGATTCTGATTAAATAGTATTAATGAATAGTCAATTTACCGATATGTGAATCGTGCCGCGGATACCCTGTTAAAAAAAAATCGATAGAGTTTGATTAAATAGCATTGATGAATGGACGATTTACCCATAAGAAATTTATTTGTAATTTTTGTTTTAATTTTAAAAATTATGTTTTGCAAAATACAACATTATACTAACCTCCCTTCAAAAATTAGTTTCATTAAAA